>CM017571.1:3406423-3541423 GCA_007844125.1 Sinonovacula constricta
TGTTGTATAGATAACAATATTTGTAGAAGGTAACTATGGTATACAATTACATATTTACTAAAACAACACATAATTTCTTAATACATAGTTTTTTAAATAGAAATTATGCGTTCCCTTAATGGCAGAAAAGTAAAAGTATATTGGCAACAACAACTCGTTCAATAAACCAGCAACATAAAGCAAACCAAAAATTATAAGCGATACTTTGTACTAAATGCTGAATTGATACACTATTTATAAAAGCTTTCACGTAACATTTATCTTCATAAGTTGAATATTTTATTTTTATTTTTATGTTATGGTTGCTTGACGAAAAGTGCCAGATGTGGTACGTTCTGGCAGTCTTAGTTGGTAACAATCCCGGAAAGTGTATGTATGTCAACAGATTTGATGTCGTATTCAAGACTAGTTTCTGTAAATGATTGCAAAAAACCGTAAAAACTTCATATGTTAACATCTTAGCATGTCTGGGTATTAATTTAAATATCATATTTAGTCTACAGATGGGAAAGTTGATATTTCAATAAACTTAATTCCGTCTTCTGAGACAGCGTGTGTAAAGAAAGCAGAAAATCTGGTGTTGATTAAGTCTTATGTTTAAACGTATTGAAAATGCGCTGTCCTACTCAATCGACTTACTTTGAAGAACTCGAGTTTGATTATATTTCCATACAATTACGACCATTCATACGAAAGAGTTGTTGAAATGCCTTTATTCTTAGCATTTCACTGATTGCCATTAATGTAACATTGGAAATAAAATAAGAATTTCATTTTACTTGTAAAATCTATAAAAGTTGAAGTGACCCAGATTGGGATTTTATAAAAAGAATAATGTACATAACGAACAAGAAGCTGAAAGAAACATAGTCTTTCAGCATATAGCGACAATAAAAGCGATGTCAAGAAATAGGCGCATTTGCATTTGCCGTTTGAAACCAAAAGTACAGTATTTAACCATGTTTCATAGAGACCACGTGCAAAACTACTGAATAGTTAAGTGTTGTTGTATATATACGTATATAATGTTTGCTGTATTCAAAGAATTAAAATCATTAGCCATATAAACTAAAATAACCATATATCAATAGAATAGGTATACAAATGTATATGGCAGAATAAAATGTTGAGAGATGGATAGGTGTTTCATTTCATGTGTTTATCGAAGAAATAATAAACTTTTGTTAGTCCCTAGTATAAGCATGGCTCCTGGCTCTTGTGTTTAAACTTTGGAGCGATTAGAATACGGTCAGTGTCAAGTAGCAAACATGTTTAATGGCCACAATTATTGGGGTAGTATAGTGAAATAGAAGCAATTTATAACTAAAACAATGACGAAAACCATATGTTTCGACCCTATGTGCAACACCCAGTGCTAGTTTATACTGAATCCGTCAGCTTACTGTACATAGAGTGGGATAGCCTAGACCAAGGTGTACAGTTAGGAAAAAAAAACTTTGACACATCATTAAAAATCAGCTGTTGCCTGGGTTTAATAAATCGCCAGATGTTGACCAGCGGAAAAGCATAAGTTAGATTATCGATGCACGAGCCATTATATGGCCGACTTAAAAATCGAAAGATGACAACCATGGGTGATATGTTGCATGTTTTTTGTCAGGTCATTACCGACGAATTCCCGGACTGGAGCACTGTAAAGAAATTGTAATGTGTTATACATTAGAAAACCTTGCCATACCAATCGGTCTATCCCAAGCAACATCATGCAGCAGAAATTTGAACATACATCTTAGAAATCCATCATAAAAGGCCGTCAAGTCACATCGTCAGGCAGCAGAAATATAAGAATCTCAGCTAATAGCAGACCGTCGTCAAGGTGCCACACTGCCATGCGTCATGAGCTTTGAACGTTACATAAGAGGAAACTTAGCCATACTAATCCGTCTTTCAAAGTTTCAAAGTCACACCAACATGCACCAGGGATTTTGAACGTTGCATCTGAGATACTCAGTTATACTAGGCCGTGTAGTTGGAGCCACACTGTCAGCGTTACACCTTCATGCACTGATAAACGTCCGAGAAATCCAGTCATAACAGGCCTTCTCGATAGAGCACTCTGTCAGGCAACGTGAGTTTTAGCTATACAGCAGAGAAACCCATCCATAATATGTCGTCTCTCAGGCTTTTACCGTCAGGCATCAACAATTTTGATGGTGACATATGAGAAACCCAGCCATACCAGGCCATCAAGTTCTACCAGGCCACCAGGCACTAGAACGTTTGAACGTTACATCTGAATAACTTCTCATGCGGACCATCTTGTCAGAGCCACAGAAATTTCGAATGTTACACATGAGAAACTTGGCTTAAGACTGACCTCCTATACGGAACCACATCAGGTATCCGTTGTTTTGAATGCTACTTCTATAAACGTAGTCAGACAAGTTCGTTTTTTAGGAGCAACACCGTTACATGTAGGTATCATATGCATTGAAAGTTACTACCAAAGCTGGAACACGCTGGAACATGCCAGCAGATCAAAATAGCAAAGTTCAATTCATTCGAAATCCGAAACCTTATCTTCATTCTTTAGACTGCCCAAATTCGCGGTGCTACAGTATATAATCAATGAATTTGCTACATTGTCCAGTGATTTAAAAGCTAACGACTACAGCAGAGCCATGGTACAGCAGCAGACACTTGCAACGAAAACTTCGGTGTTTTCCATTTATACCATCAACCCTCTGTTGAATAAGTAACACTTTTTCAATGCTTCTATTAAAATCGGGTTAAACTTTGTATTTCACTTAGATGAGTAACAAAGCACCGTTTCACACAGCCATTGTGTGTCATCATCATCTTTATCACAACGTCATCATCGTATAGAAGAATAAGAAATGAGAATAAGACCAAGAAAGGAATAAGAATAGAGAATGGAGAAGAAGAGAATGAATAAGAAGAAGAATAAGAAGAAGAAGAAGAAAAGAAGATGAGGAGGAGAGGAGGAGGAGGAGGAGGATGAAAGGCAGGAGAGTATCACATCATCATTTCAACATCGTCATTTTAACATTTCACACTTGATGTTCTTACCTGTGCTTTTCTAATATATTAAATAATATAATAATAAATACCAAACTCTCCATTGCCACATTTATTTATCCTAATGCTACTTGTTTATGCATTGATAACATATTTTGATGTAGCAATAGCTTGTTTATTTGAGACTCTTGGATAATTAAAACTTGAACATGGAAAGCGAATATATTTTGCAAAGTCTTAATTCAGGAATCTTAATTCACGAAACTCCGAATCACGACCAGACATCTAAACATTATGTAACAATATGTAGATTTTATTTTGGACGACTTACAGACTGTATAAGGTCAAATCTGAAATTGATGTACTTTGATGCTTATATCAGAACTTCGTACGCAAAATATATGGCCATTGCGATCTGTGCAATCTAAACATAGCATGAAGTACTCTTCATTCTTAATAGAAGCGCTTAAGTATAACTCTGTCAATGTGGCGTTTCCGTTTTACTTGCGGCCACTTTATACTTCTTTGAATATGTGTTTATAACAAATGGAAAAAGACATCAAATTCCGTGGCTCGTCTATAAATAATGACTTTTAGCTAAACACCAGATTAGTCATAAAAAAGCAACAACCAAAACGTCTGGCGGAGAACATATCTAAATAACTTTGAAGATATTTTGACTTCTGTATGATTTTAATTTCAGAAAGGATTCGTTCAATAATTTTGGTGCTTCAGTTAAAAAAATTGAGATTGTCAAGACAAATATTTAAACTAACTGTATTCTACAGGCATGCACAAGTAGAACTCGTTATCATTATTTTGCATTCATGAAGCAATGAAAACAACAATCTTATATTTGTGATATTCAAAATGATTATCTCACGTAAAGGTTTTGAATATATTTCTTGCTTCCACTTGCAAGAACAGCAGTTGTATATTTAAGAAACATTTTACAAGAGCAACGGCAAAATTTGGTCGATTAATTATATGCACAAATGACTTCTTCATATAGATAGACTAACAATATTGATATGTCTATTATAATTGCCAGTTGATGCACTGTCGTTTTTGCTATTTGGTGGACTCAGTAATACCGAAACAATAATTTTTTCGGCGCCGTATGACCTGTTAAGTGTCGATGTGCCGTAAAACCCAAATAAATAAATAAAAGAAACAATAATTTCAAAATAATTTATATGGTAAACTTATATATGGCTTATAAACTTAGAAATAGAATACTGAAGAAGTAGTATAATTTATTCAAGCAAATCACACAAACAGGTGCAACCTCAACTACATGTATAGATAGAAATTATTGATACAAAAAAATGCTGAAAGTATATAGTCTAGAAAAAGCATTCCATAGAAAAGCAGAAAAGACAAGATGATAAGTAGAGAAATGTTGTAAAAACTAGATAACTAAAGCAAATCAATATAAAAGAAATATAGATATAATACCGTTACCTGGTCCTACTAGGAAGCGTAACAGAAATAAAAGTGATTAAATATTGATACATGATACCATCCCATTATTGTTAGCTTAACATGCACTACTGCTATCATTATCCGTCATAGAATTTATTTTTCATATTATAATTGCATCGACATAATCATTAATAAGTGTTCATATATAATAAAGAAATGTGTATACTTTTTTATTTTTAATTCAGTAATAAACTTTACAAGTGTTATAAAAGAACACAATCGCATTTTTATTTAATGTGAAATTAGTCAGTTACTTACACGTTGAAATAAGATTACTGTATTCTGGAACATGGACAAGTGTTATCCGGTCCTCGTCACGTCGGATGTTCTTTACGTAAACTGGAAAACAAAAATATTTTAATGTCATGGTATTTGATAACTTTGGCCACTGTCTTCAACGAGTTAAACACATTTCACATTTAAAAGAAAATAGATTTTCAAAATTGCTTTATTTGCAATTAAAATATTCCTGAGTATAAGTATTTCAGCATTTAAAAAAATAAAAGGCACAAGACACAAAAAACAGACATGACAGTATATAAATGTATAGAAAACCCAGTGAAAGTTTGTTTTCGGCTAAATCTGTCCTGATATTAAAACGGACAAAGTAAACTAACGAAACATCACTAACATGCATTGAAATTCTCTACAAATATTTTATATACGTGTATGTATTTTATTTTGTATACATATACTTTATGTTGCATAACCTTTTGATTGTAAATGACAAAGAGACGAGCTACCTTATATAGTGCCATTCCCATTTATATTAAACGGCTCAATACATTTTCCTTTGGTTTTTAACAATACCCTAAATTATCTTTTATTCATTGTAATTTATGGCTAGACGGATTCACATATTTCCGATATTGAACTTAGTTACACAACCAATAACTTAACTAATTATCACAAAGACACAAACGGAGAAAAGTTCTTAATATTTGTTATACTGTAAATGCTGAAGATAGCAGAGTAGATCAAAATTGATAAAAAATCCTTTTGATGTCATTTATGAAATTTCACGATACCTTGAAATTTTCGCTTTTCAATTTGATAAACAATCAATCCGTAATAAATTGTCGATGTAGTTGACAACAGCAAAATATTGCTTGCATAGTTTTTGAGCGGCTTCGGAAATGTTATTAAGATATTAGTTTAACTATTTATTTATAAATTATGAGTTGTTCCTACCATATTGCATGACATACATGAACATTACAATACCTTTCAAACAGTGTATTGTTAGAAACATTAAGGTGTGACATTCATTTCTGAATTTCACATCTGCGATGTAATTAAGTGTTACATATGTATAATTGGCTTATAATTAATACTACGACTTGTAATACAGATGTTTTATAATCGGTTGAAATCCCTTTTTAAGTTGGAAGCTGTTGGATGTTAGAACCGGGTTAAACGAGTCTTTTCTTTTGACGTGACTTGCATTTTTATCTAGTGATATGTGAAACTTATTAATCTTAAGATTCAGTTATATGTTTTATATTTCTTAAATTCTCATACTCTTATTTTCCAAATGTTCACAAGTTGGAAAGGGGATTTATTGTATTGGCAACGCAGACAATGAATACATACTGCCAACTGTGATTTACATGCCTCTAGTCAGTTCAATTGTTAATGATTATTAAGAGACAGGCAAATTAGCAAACAGTTGATATACCAGTATACATAGAGTCTTAATTGGGTACAAACCAATTTGTACAAGAATTAACCGTATCATGAATGTGAGGAGATAAATGAGTCCATATGTTAATTGCTTATGTTACACCTTTTAACAACTAGCAACATTCTTATTTTGGACCCCTTGGCACTGCCATTACAAAATTATGTCTGACTGTGAATGCTTTAACCGAAACTTGTTACATATTTCTTTAATAATTTTAAAGATTTTATCTACAGTATATGCATTTGTTGTAGTAGCATGGGAAACTACTGCAGTTCGAAGAGTAACATCATTTTGGATATGAAAATAAGACAAGGACTGGAAAGTCCTGGTTACTAAATCTAAAGTAGCATTAGACACAAAAACTTCAAATATAATGTAAACAAAATAAAAATACATACATAAGATATGTAACTTACTTGCGATGAGATAAAGCCAAGCAACCTGCTATCGATGCTATTACAAACCGTAAACTTCTATCACTTAAACAAAATTATTCTAAGCTAAAGATTTGTTTACCTTTTATGCCAATTGGCAGAATTTTTTATACCCTACTCTGTGATAGTTAAAATGTTTCTGGAGTGTTACATTTTAAGTGAGCGGCATCAGTGGCGTCAGTACAAAGACATAAGTTTTATTCTGAAAGAAGAAAATACTTAAGTTTGGATGTTAATGTCTCTACAATAATTTTGCCAAAATAAATTACCAGCACGGTTTATGATTTAATTTCCATTCATTGCAACTAAAACCTGGACAACTTGTCATTTTATCTGCGGCGAGAACATATAATTTGGGAGGTTGTAAGATAAGTCAATTGCTCAACCAGTTTAAGTGTTTATTAACGTCTTTCACCAAATACACTTCAGTTTTCATCCTTATATGGATATATTATTGTTTACTTGAATCGGTAGGTCTTAGATTTGAATTGGTACATTGTGTACGTAAACATGTATGCATTGTCTTCAATAAAAATATTGTCAATATTATGAATAATGCTTTAGTTTGAATTTGATGTCGTTGTGTTGTAAAATAAAGTTTATGTATTTTATATCACGAAAGTTGTTTAGATTTTTATCCTTTCTCTTGCAGGAGACACACCTATAATGTTATATTTAACCATATTACACCTTACAGAATTGAACAATTTTGCGTGCTGACCACAAAACCTGGATTGGTGTGATGTTTTTTTCTATCTCTTCTGTATTAAACTCGGCGAAAGATCAAATGCATAACATTAAATTCTAGTACTTTTACCTCTTACATGTATGTAGTTATTATATATATCATGGAATTACTTAAATACATTTTGTCAACGAAAACTTGCCGACTGACCGTTCCAAGGCGATAACTGTCGGGTTTGCTCTTTTCGTTAAATGACTCATCACAAATTTGTTCTTACATTTCGCTTGGCTTGCATGTGGAAATACCCTTGTTCTGTGCCTTTTCGGAGTTTGGTATATGTTGCAATGCTCATAGGACTTTGTCATACATTCTTATTGGTGAAAGTTTGATCAAAAAGTGTTATAGATATTTTCTTAATGCATACGGTTCCAGGACCGAACAGAACGTTTTTCCACATATTGGTGAAATATTATAAAACTCCTTTTAATCTGGCTCAATCACAACACCATTGAAATCTATAATCAAGGCAGTACAGAACAGACCTAAACAATATCCATGGTAATCTTTGGCTTTTAATTCGATGTCAGGGTATTGATGCTTTTAAGAAATGGTGGTACTAATCTAAGTACTTTAACATAATATTCAGAAACAAGAAGATGTTTACGGTCCCAAAAATATATATGTCGTAAACAAAATAGACAAAATAGATGTCATAAACTGATTAATCTTCGTTAAACTATTCTTAAAAATCTTTAAAGGTTTAAGTTATCTGTTAAAAACAAAATAAAAACAAACAGGTTCATAAATTTAAAGGAAACAGGCCAGATTATGATATATAATGTTTTATGTTAGCTAAATATCTTGAACAAAATTTTGTTCTGAATGTTTTTTAAACAACAAATATGGATTAAAGCAGTGCACAATGCCCAGTAAGTCTATTATAAAATCAATATAAACGAAAGTGTCAGTTTTAGTTGTTTTATTGTGCGTGTTAAATGTCCAAAATTACAAAAGTATCATAGCTTTTCGGAGAAAAAATCGGAAGAGCGTCAGCTCCAGGTACGAAAGTCCCCCCGGGTTCGATCCAGGACTGCGACATACCCAAGTCGTTAAAATCGTTGTGGCACAGCTCCAGTGCTAATGCTCAAGCAAATTTAAGGGTACTGGTTGGCACGGTGTTGTCAGGATAATGTGACTGGGTGTGGAATCATGCCAGGTTTTCACGGCATGCTATACACAGTGAAGGCAGCACTATATCTGCTTCAAGTGGGACACAGTCTCCAGATAAATAAAATACTGTTGGTGGGACGATAAACCCAATAAACAAACAAACAAACATATTCGGAGTTCCTATGAGCATTGCAACATATACAAAAAATTAAAAAGGCACAGGACTTGGTATTCACATGCGAGCCCAAATGACAAAGTAAGAATAAATCTGTGATGAGTCATTTAACAAAAAGAGCAAACCCGAAAGTTACCGCCTTGGAACGGTGAGTCGGCAATATGGACCGACTGGGATGCCATGCACACTAAAACAACTATAGTTAAATATGGAAAACTGAAAATCTTTTGTCCTTTTTGATTAACAGTACACTTACTGGAATTTATTTGGAAAACCATCTTCGTGCTATCATCATCTACTACGACTGTGTTTTGTGGCAGACATTTTACCAAGAGGCGATTCTGTCATCCATTATTGTCGTATTAGGGTTTTAGCCCACAATTTCTCCAAAATAGATTTCCCGTTTGTATTTTTATAAAACACGAATGTCCAACGAAAAATATGCAATACACTCATTATCGTAATAAAATAGCTATAAATAGATAATTGCTGTAAATGAATTTCTTTTGTTTCATTTCTTCCAATATAAATTTGTCTAAGTTTAAAATACTTATTGCCAATGTATGTACAGATTTCTATTGAAGACATAAGCTAGATGATTAAGAACACCTATCTGAAATATTTGTATTATATGTAATTGCACACGGGCGTTGGTTACAGAAAAATGTATATGCAAAACATAAGTTCGAGATATAATTGTCAATTACTTTACTCAATTTATTTTTTTCGTTGTTTCTGTTTTGGTTTGTTATTCTATTGTAAGTTGATTTTTCAAGGTCAATCGAAGCGACACAATTGTATCATAAAGGAAGATCTCAGAGAAAATGTCCTGGTTAGAACAGCCAGCGCACTGCATTTCAGTTGGAAAATATTATCACGTAAATATTTCAAGGCAACTTGAACTGCAATAGACGCTCAAGCGCATAGAAGAAATATTCGTTTACATTTTTTATCTTGCATAGAATATTATGAAATCTGCTTAACTACACTGGAGTCTCTCGTTGTTATCGTCTTTTCAAATAGTGGGTTTAGGTCTACCTTCAATCATGTAAATTCTGTGTTGTATAAAACTTCAAACAAAGCTCTTGTGTTTAAATGCTAAATTCGCCAGCTTCTGGGCGATTATCAATCACATACACAGCCAATAATTAATTGCCAGTTTCTGTTCACAAAAGATATCTCTGTTTTAATTACTTGCAGGCCTAGGTTTGAACTGCGAGTTTTAATTGTTTGTTCGAGATTTGTTTCACAGAAAACAGCGTGCGGTGCCCTGTTTATTCTTTCCAGACAAGGGTCCGGCGTCCATTCTACCAATTATACGTCGACATGTTCACTAAAATTTTGACAATGCGATTTAGCAAACAACAAAACAGAAAACAATGTAGAAGCATTAACACGTCTCAATGAGAATGTTCCTTTACAAAATTACATCTAGGTATCTAAAGATACATGTATAGCATAAAAAGAGAATAAATTAGTATACTGGATAATTAGACATATATCACAATAAATGACAAGTTGTCATGATGTGTGCATACCATCAATAGCAAAAATGTTATGTTTTCTGTTTCAATCAACAATAGTGACAGATACCTTTTTACTAAAGAATCACTCTTTTGCAAGCCACAAGCAATATGAAAGGGAAGCGCAATTCTAACGTGTAGTTAAATAATGATGATTGCTCAACCTGACTTAGAGTACGGTATCGTCTTTCCCCCAAATAGATATCCATGTTTTTACTATAACGACATATGTGTTGACAGAAAAAACAATTTGCTGGAATAATTGTACACATACAATTGAAAATTGTAGACGTACATCGGTAGACTTTGGACGTAAACTGCAACATGTTGACCTTAGTATGTAGGCATTTTTAAATAAAAATCTTACCATTGCAATTTGTTTGTTTTAATGTCAGGAGGGTGTTTATGATAGTTTACATATTTGAAAACCTCAACAAAGCTGTCTTTGCATAGTATTATTTCCTTTTATTTTATATTAGTTTTTGGTGATAGAAATGCCATGTAAAAGTTTTACTGATCTAAAAGTACTTACGTTAACATAATGCTTTCTTTCTATGAGTTCTTCATAGTGAGTAAAGTACATATTGAAAGTACATAAGTGGTAAATGTCTTCACGGTTCATATGTTACTAATATCTGTAACGTGTGTTTCAAATTAATTTCAAGAAGCAATTTGCATTCAAAGACCACACTTCTACCTTGAAATAAGACAGAGATGTTCTCGGCAGTACTAAAATGTTTTAAATGTGTTATCTCCTCTATGATCTTTCGCTAGAACATTTATTAACCACTTTTATTGAACACATTGGCGTTTACCACAATAGGCTTATTGTTTTCATATGTGTTGTGAAGTCGTGCATTATGTTAAACTGCATTACTTTTAAATATAAACATGATGTTTATCTAGTATGAATATAAAAGTTCTGTTGATTAATGTTATCTGCATTTTGATTATGAATAGCACACTGTGATAATAACACGATCTTCCAAGTTACGGCGTAGGCAGTGTTGTTGTTAACATAGATGATACACCAGTTCTTTTGTCCATTAAAGTTTACCGTGGATTTTAAGTAGTTAATGGATAAAACAATTAAAGAGTAAAAGTTGTTTAAACAGTATAGACTTGTACTAGCATAAACATAAAGTCAAGAGTCATGAACCGTTAGAACAATGATATTTTTTACACATATTTCGGATGAGTAAAGTGGCGTACGCATTCTTTAATTAGTAGTTGTATGCACTAAAGCATCTCATCAGGTTCCCAATTAAAGATAGATATATACTTAAAAAGTATAAAGCGTGGTAAAATGAAAGCGCAGTGAACACTGGTATTTACTGCTTCGGAACAGTAGCACATGTTAGACATGAGATTTTCATTTGACAGATAATCAAGTAGCAATTAGTTCGTGTTGTGATGTTCAGACTAGAGCGGAATGGCGCAGCCAATATAAACCCACAACCATAACGACAGTTACATCGTTTGCGTTAACTGCTTAACTGCTGTCATGTTAAATCGTGATCTTAGTAACTTGTACAAGTAGACCGAATACACGAGTGTTTTTGTGCAATTGTTTTTATGTACATTGTTTATCATCACCACTCTCTATAAAACCGGACCTGGTAGCGCAATCGGTAGAGCGTCGGCTCCAGGTACGGGAGGCCCCGGTTCGATCCCGGGCCGCGACATACCAAAGTCGTTAAAATGGTAGTGGTAGAGCTCCCTTGCTAACGTTCAAGCAAATATAAGGGTAGTTCCACGACTGGTTGGCCCGGTGTCAGGATAATGTTTCCTTTACAGAAAACAACACGCGGTGCACTGGTTCTTCTTTCTAGATATAGCACCTGCACATGCTGCGTAAAATCGATGACTGACCGTTTCTTTATTGGACAGAGACAGGGGTCATACTAACCGCTCATTGGCCTTCGACGATAAAGCGTGGTAAAATGAAAGCGCAGTGAACACTGGTATTTACTGCTTCGGAACAGTAGCACATGTTAGACATGAGAGCCGGTGAATATAGCCTGCCAATATATTTTGCGTGAGTGAACCGTCCGTTATCATACAAGATAACTTCGCTTTAAATGTTGTGCGCATAAGCAACATTTTTGAGAACATAAACAAAACAAGTTTTATCCACGTCACATCTATCACCAGATGTTAATAACATCTCACATAACACGTTTCATTAAGGTGGCATTTATGTGCGCTCATGGGGAATTCATAAATCTGAAGTTCATGCCGTGTTTCATTCTATAGCCAAATTGCATCTAGTTTACAAAATATGAGTTTACCTCAAAGGGATTGTAACTGTGTTTTATTTTAATACTGGACATTGAAATGTTTCTTATATTGAAATACTTTTGACCTGCCTGTCAAACATTTAAGCATTTAGAGAGTTTTAAAGTTAGCATTAAATTTTATAAATAACAGGTTTTTATTGGAATGCATCGTCTCAGTGAATTATTGTCGTTTTGCAGATCACATGCATATTATGTCTCACTTATTACTGTTTACATTCTGCGAGGTTTGATTTTTGTTATCTATTATCTTAAGTTATCTTGAGTCAAAAGATATGCTTTACTATAAAGTAAAAACAGCACGGTATATATTGACAAAAATTGTATCAAATATTTCACTACCATCCATTTATAGAGTATGTAGTAAAGAATAAAAAGCAACAGCCAGTGATTTGGAATTATTTAAGCATTTGATGATTTCAGCGAAATCTTACTTAAGCCTTAATAACGGAATTTTGAGTGCAAAGTGTCTTTACCGTCAACAGTATCAATAATTCATAGATAACCGCCTCTCAGGTGTCCGACGTTCAGAAATAGAAACCATAAACCTGTTAAGAGCTGTATAAAAGGAAAATCCTTTGGGTTTCTACACTATTTTCTTATCTTGCAGAAAACGAAAACTGTTTGTTTTGGTATGAACTGTTCTCTGTTCTTTGCGTGGTTATGTTTAGTTTTCTTATTTATGCCCAAAGAAATTCTATATTTAAGAATGACATTTCTTACAGGAATTACTCGTGCTATAGCTAGGTGAAAGCAAATATCTTATATGTAGCACGAATATCCGCCTTTCCCTTCCTTTTTTATTTATTATATTGGTGCCATCAGGTTAGAAATGATCCACAAATATGTAACACGAACATAATAATAAATAAGCCTACCTAGCATAGTGATATGATCGTAGAAAATAATTTTGAATTAAAAGAGGTGTAGATATTATAGCAATAGAGATCAACAATGTATTTCTCATTTCCCTTAAGCAAGTTCGATTATAGAAACCATAAAGAAAATGCTGTGTTTCGAATATAACGTTTTCCTCTTTTTGCTGTGTGCTGACGGGAATACTAGCAAATCTAAATATCAATGCGTTGTATTAATGTACAATATAGGAAAATCAAACAATGACTGATTTTTTTTCGCGTTTTGCAATACACTCTTTGCATGGTTGTTTGATTAAAGGTAAGGTAAGAAAGGCAGGGCCGATAAATTTCTTTTAACACGCAAAATAGTACTTAACCATCATCTTGTTAAACAATGACTTGTAGTAGATATCAGATAAGTCCTTGGCATCTATCTTTATTATCACAAGTTTTCTATTGGAAGCCCTACCAAACCATCCTAGTAATGTTTTGTATTTCTAAAAAAATCTTATTGTTATAAAATAGTAAAATATCATTAAAAAATTTTCTGTCCTTTTACCTTAAATTGTGTACTGAAAGTATATTTAGACTACAACCCAATTTGCCGACAATAAACCTTTGACAGTGTGGAGTTACCGAACTTCTTTCTGCGATATTACTTTTGGTATCCCATAACTAGTCCTTAGTTGTGTTGTCGGACATAAAGATATTCCACATTTCGTAATTTTCATTCGAAGACAGATAATCAAGTAGCAATTATTTCGTGTTGTGATGTTCAGACTAGAGCGGAATGACGCAGCCAATATAAACCCACTAACATAACGACAGTTACATCGTTTGCGTAAACTGCTTAACTGCTGTCATGTTTAATCGTGATCTTGGTAACTTGTACAAGTAGACCGAATACACGAGTGTTTTGTACAATCGTGTTTATATACATTGTTTATCATCACCACGCTCTATAATCAGCGCCATATATACTTATGTGATCCTACCAGGTTTTGTTTAAGTTTAGGTTCAGTTGCTACCCAGTTATTATGTCGCAACTATGATTATTGGATATCTAATTGTCGCCTTTAAAATTGTTTTTCTGAATCAAGATATTGATAGAAAGTCAATTGATTTTAATGCCAGTAAAGTCCTAATAGTAATAAATGATAGGTAAAATATGAATTCACATCAAATAAAATCATACATGAAAAACTGACCTTTTATTCAGTTCGTTAGGGTTAATCATATGTTAGCAATATATATAATTTATGACAAATAAATCGTGAAAGTGTTCATATATTTCCACTTTGAATGCCATGTTTCTATTGATTTAGAGGCATGCTAGCCAGACATGCAGGTAATTTTCGACTTTTTTATCTTTGCAGGCTCCTGGGCATAAGTAAACAAATGCGTTCCACCGACGTTTAACTTAATAAAACTGCCATGTGTTAATTACGCTTGAAAGGTCCAATTTTCTTGTTTAGGTGTGTCTGGTACACAATTTGTATCGACATGCAATCACGAATTTCTATATTTTCTGATAACTGTAATGTTTGTGAAGTCATATAAACAAAGAATGTCGTTGACAATGCAATAGGCGTTTTGTTAAAAATATGTTTCGTAATATCACTTTTATAACAAATGAAAATAAACAACTGACATACTTGTATCTGATAAGATTGGTGTAAGTAATTTTACATAAAATGGAAATAAATGATAAAAAGGTGTTAATAATTTAGAGTTTTAATTCAATATCTGCTATATTTATAAGATATAGTCCCCAAAAGTATACAACTCTGAATTAACTCTACGAAAGCTGACATAACTTTGATATAATAATTAAGTGATGAATTTAATTGATGCTCATTATTTTTTGTGTTGCTTTTATAATTATTCTATCATTATTTCTACCAGGTCTAGGTTTTGTACTACTTTTTATTGCTTAGCCTTTTATGATCTATAGGCACTTCTGATGAATGAAAATAAAATATTTACATGGATCTCGTTTATGTGATGACAATTAGATGTTACATGTGCCCTTAATGGGCATCCTGTTCTTGTCTGAACAGGTTTTTGTGTCATATTATATTTGTTTTGGATTGTCCGTTATCGTTACAATCATATGGAAAATACATTTGACATTATTTTAGCAAGTCGTATAAGCTTATTTAATGTTTATTGAAATGTTTATATTTTTTTTAATTATTTAAGATAAAATGTAGATCGTGCGAGAAAACAAGCCATATTGTTTAAATTTATTGTTTAAATTTAAAAATGAAAAGAAGCAATAATAAAATAAATTACAATCCGCATTTTCGCTTTAGTTTAATGCGATAAATGTACTTTAAAAGTTTATGCATGAAATGTGTTTTAAAATTAGGTTTTGCTTCTCAACTGTATAAAATATATGCAGCAGAGAAATCGTTTGATAGATATGCAACAAACAAAATTCTGGTGCGAGTGTACATGAATGCATTCTAAAGTTAATATGTTCTTGGTCTAGTCGTTGTACTGAAACCAAATTTTTCCAATAATAAGGATCTATTTTAAGAGGTTGTTAGAAGTTGTTTCACATAGACATCGGTTGCACCTTATGAAGTAAAACAATCCTTTCAAACATTGTCAGTTCAAATTAAATCTTCTCAGGAACTCGTCACCTATTTGTCAGGCATAAGTTCTAAAGAAGGAAGTTGTTTTGAAGGAAGATCAAATAATCATTGAATCCGGCCAATGTATAGCATATAATCTAACTTTGATATTAGAGCTATATGCAGTAAGTTCGAACAAATATGCTTATTCTTTTCTTTCTACTATTATAACTAACTTATATTTTTAATATAATATGTGGGAAAAGATTTTCTGTAACAAACATTTATCTAAAAATGTATTCAGTTGTTCAAGCAAATACATCTAACTGGATAAGAATATCGCATATATCAGCGCTACATGAATATACTGATGGAATGATTTAGTCGTTGTCTACTGTCAACATAAGAAGATGCCAAGATAAGAACCGACACGTTAAAAGCACTCCATTAATACTTTGACACCACTAGTATGTTTAAATACGTGTGGAGATTATTCCAATGAATGGTTTACGTTCTTCTCCATTAGTAAATTCTAAATCCTCTCAACCAGTCTACGTGACACATAAGATTTCAAAAATGTCACCCTTGTTATTTTCCTCGATATGACAAACAGAAAGTTTTTAATTCCCATGGGTCACTTATCTTTCATCGTGCCAGCACATCGTGCAATACATAGAGGATCTGATATAAGTGTTCATTAGATACTGAAAATATTAAACGAGTTGGATGAAATGATACGAAACGAGGTTCTGTCTAGTTGCGTATCATTTTAGACAACGAGTTTAATATTTCCAGTATCTAATGAACACGAATATATGATTCTATTTATCACATAACCAAAACATCAGCTGTTTTTGTTTACAATGCATAGTCTTTTATAGTATGAGCACTAGTTAGTTACATTACAGCGACGTCATTAATATGATTGTGCGGTGTATATGCCGTTTGCTGATCATTTTGATGTCGCCGTTATATCCATTTTGTTGGACAATTTCATTTTAATTAATAAAAATGCATTTTAGTCATGTAAAAACAAATCTGTTCCATTTTTATGGAAAATGGTCGAGTAAAGAGTAGATCTAAACTATTTTGTGCGGATTATATCAAAACCGAATTACACATGTCAAGGCCACATTTGACAATGATTTGATTAGATTGGCTCAAAACACGGACTATCAAAAAAAAATTGTCAAGTTTTGAACTTATAATCAATTTTATATTGTTTTGCTGATTGACTTATTTCCGAAAAAAATAGTCAGGCCTTGAATGTGTAAAACAATTAAGAAACTGCAGTTACGGGTGGTCTTAAACTGGTTGATGCGCTACCAAATCAAATCATAATATGTAACACATTTGCTTTCGTTCTCTTTAAGTACACTGAAACATTAGATCTTAGTATTTTATGATAAGTTGATTTCTAAAACAGAGACTCTTTCGGGACAAGTCGATCATTACCCTGGCATTGCACCAACAGTTATTTTATGTTGAGCAATAGTTAGGTTTAAACTATTTATACGAAGTCGGAAGTGATGTTACAGTGTATGTATGATTTCTGTTATTTTGAAGTAACAAAACGTTTCATAATATATTTTTTTATTGTATTGTTTACAGTTTATTATTTTGCTTACGCTATGCTACTAATTGTTAACTGTCAATACTATCGCGAATTTCATAGACCAATGTGTGAATTCTATTAGTTATTTATATTAAATATCTAGTTGCCTGTTAAGAAGACACATATTTTTAAGATAAAAAATGTTCCATATACAGGCATCCGCTTAAGCCTCTTTGACGATCTAAAATAATTAATAGAAATCAACAGCTAATGAAGGTTCTGTCTTTATGACCCCGGAAGCTTAACTTGTAATCCTCTCATCAACCTATCACGCGTTACATACTTGGTACGCAGTTATTAGTTATCGGTATTTTTGGAAATATATCGTTTCTTTCAATCTGTATATGCTATTTTAGGTGCATTTGCATTAGATTCAACATTTAAGCGACATCTGTCTAACGATTGTTTTATATAAAAATCGATTTAAAGCTTGACTAAAATTATCTAGGCATTGTCTAAAGTTCGTACGGAATTTCTCTGAACAAAAGTTTCATGGGTTAGCAAAAATCACCTAAGAAGAAATAAATAAACATACTTGTTCCAATTGGGAAGCCAATTGTGCATGTATGCATGCCATACCATTTAGGAAGATGAGTTCCGTCGAAAACAGCATAATGTGAAAGATTTGGCGGTTTGTAATACTTTTTTCAGCTTACATTTATTAGAAACATTGGACTTTTGTAAAATCCATTGAATTGAAAAAAATTAAGGTAAAAAAACAATCTGTCATACAAAAAACAACAACACAACAACAGACAAACAAAAAAACAAAAAAAAACAACAACTTGTTTTAGCTTTTATATTGTTAATTGCCTACTTTGATTTACGACAGTTTTGATACTGTTGTCGTTTTCAAAATATGGCAAAATGCCTTGTCTTTGAAAGGATTTCTCTTTCAGGAAGGATTACATATAATGTATAAACCCTAGCTAAGGAGGAGCACAAGAAGATATTCTCAACAAAAAATAGCTAAAAACTAAGAATAGTACACCGCATTGTAAAGTAGTGTAAACAATTTTAAACAAAGCTAATATAAAAATTGTCATTCTCTGAAAAGTTTAACGTCTTGGACATGCCGTTTTAAGGAAAGCATTGCTTATTTTAATAATTGCGTTGCGAATGCACTTGAAGTTCAAAATAAATCTTGCCAAATATTGTTAATATTCATTGCAAAAATAATGGTAAGATATTCTAGTCATTAAGTCCACAGCTTTTCCTATTGTTTTTCACCAGGTATATAATTAAAATTACTGCAAGCCTCCGTATGTCCCTATAAGTACATACAACACTACATATTAACATTTACAACCCAGTATTACGGCAGTCTTTCTGATATGATCGATAGTGTTCTAAATGTTAGCACATGTGCACATAAACCTTAGGACCTTTTCTTATTTACCTATTTAGTGTTAGAAAGAATACTTAATTGCGTTAAATTTGTGATATATTTTAGACAAAACCGTTCTCAGTTTGCTTTATTTTATAAGCCATTTAATTATGACACACAGTTTAAGTTACAAAGTTGAGACCCTTTATCATATTAAACGCTTTTTGTTAAACCTCTGTAGTATAACGTTGCACATCTGTTTATTATCTATGTTCGCTAATTTTATGATTTTATGACCTTTTCTTAATTGCTTATGTATTTCTTCAAACGGATAACACTTCGCATTGTTTATACATGTTCATTTGTTGATATTAACAGAAGTGGTTTGTCGTCTTTATATTTGGTAAAATGGATAGTTGCTGTTTTATTTCTAAACCACAAATATTCAGGAGTATTGCAAAGGGATGCAAACAGCATAGCATTAATCTTTGGCGAATTGCTAGAAAATGCTTATCAGATGAGTGATTATAAGTAGATATCAAGTTTAAGGACGATATTTGCTACGAAGATTTCACCGTCTGCTTGATAAGTGCTTTTTATTTTTTGCAAATGATTGCTTAGTTTGTATATTTATTTTTATCGTATGTTTATCTTATTCATGATTTATATTGGCTAGTCAATCATTTTCTACGGAAAAGAAAATGTGAACATACATGAAAATGCTTAATACATGTTATGCTTAAACAAATGTGTTCCCTGGCTACTACAACTTTCTGCTGGGCACAGAGTGGTTCTTTTACTTACAAAATACTGTAAGCGAATATTTACTATAAAACGAACTAAAATATCAAATGACCAACTTCCTTTTATATGTAGATCTTGATTTTTTTGCCAATTCAACTCCATGTCTATTTATATACTATAGGATACGTTCAGAATATACTTTAACCCTATAATGCATATCCGTAGGATAAATGAAATGCCGCTCTCTTTTTTGTTAAAACATTTAACATTACCTTCAATTACTTTTCTTTCTAATGTGCTTATCATTACCGTTTCGACTTTTAACATTATAATGACTAATATATAAAAAAACATCATAACTGCTATCAAAATGGAACCATTGTATACATAAAACTTAACGCGCGTTTATCTTCGTGATAGACAAACAGAAGCATAAAAGACTGGAAACCATTACAAGCAATTAACTTTTTTTTCAACTAAAATCTAAAAGTTGAAAGAATTTATGCATTAGCATTAAACACCCATGGCGATTGCCAATTAGTATAATGGCTGTTATTTTTGTTTGTTTAACAATAAGCCGTTTGTTTGACCGACTTATACAAGTTTCAGACATGTGGTCGGCTAATATCAATTACTAGGGCCTTTCATGTTGAAAACACCAAAGGAACTGTAGCTACAAATATTTTAATACTGCTTTTTGGTGAGCAGTTAAATCAATTCATAACACGAATATTTGCGTTTACTGGATGTATACCGACAACTTTATCTTGAGTACTTTGAAGTTCTTAAAATTTCAGTTTTGTATTTCTGGTAACAGATACTTGCCGATTATTCACCATTTCATAAAAACATGCATGGCAACAAGATGCAAATTTCAAAATTACGTTATGATTCTTCTTTCCCTTATTGGATTCGCTTTGGTTAATGCTTTCAGGATGGTCTTCGTTTTTACGAGTAAAGAAGGAATATATAAATCGCGAAAGACATGCTGACTCCACTAGAGGGGTTATCTAAAAAAAGGCGCAGAGTCAGATATGAAGTTTAATAAACAAAAGGATATTTTTGTGTAAGAACTATACCACTTAACGTGTAGATCAGTATCCCAGAAACTATTCTAATAACATTTTAACCTCTAAACTTTTGCTAATTGTAAACGTATCTAGCAAGCTCTATATTTTGTTTACTTAACCGTTACTACAATATTTTAGAATGTCCTTTTTCGTATTAGCTTGTTTAAGATTGTTTTACAATCCTACAGGCATGCACTGTTAGATTTTTTCTAAATGTTGTTTTGTGATTAAACTTCGTATTTTTGGAAACAGGAATAAACCTGGAAATATTAAGCATAACGGCATTGAAAAAAAACGTGTACAATTAAATCATTCGTTCAACTGATTTAAAAATTTTACCAAACACTGAACATGGGATGCATCATGTATGGATTAATTTAAAATATTGCACTTCGTTTGTTGCAAATTGCTTTTTCCAATAATATGTAACCTGTATTTATGTGTTATAAATTTGCCTTTTGCCGACTGACTGTTCCAAGGCGGTAACTGATGGTTTTTCTTTTTGTGTGTTATGTCTCGTGTCTGTGTTTTTGTCACATTTACATTTACTCTGTTTGCTTTTTTTCTGTGGAAATTTTGATAGGACCTTTCCTTATTCACCTATTATTATTATACCATTTCTATCCTGGTAAAGCCTGAAAAAGGCAACAACAACATCAACTAGATTGTCAGTCGTAAAGATATAATTTTATTGAACGAAAATGACTTTATCGACACTACACAACATTGTAAAAATATCGTTGCACAACTTTTCGTTATCTTCAATTGGCAAGGTTAAACGTACTAGATATTTGCATATTATGGGTCCATGTTTCATTGCCTTTTCTATGTAGTTAATGCATTTAGTAAAGCAGCAAACGCTTAGCACTGTATATTGTATTTCGTTATTTATAAATTGCTTTTTCCCATAAAATTATTGTTCCTTCGCTAAAAAGCCTTACGTTGTTTCAGCAGATTATAATTGAAAGTTCGCTTTCAAAATATAAACTTTGTGCTGTTTTATTTCAAACTACAGTCTCGTTTGGAACTGGTAGGCTGCCTAGGCTATTGTATATATATATTGATTCATTATAACTAGAGTTATTTTGACCGTATATAATATTCTTTTATCAGCTTTAACTCTCGATACAGCTGTTTGCTGTTAGTTTTCTGAGTTTGGTGAGATTTTTATTTACACTTCGTTTGTGAAAAAAACTTTCAGGAAGTGCAAAATTCAAGCGCAACACAAACCAGGTGTAAACACACCTGTCGGTCCTGTGGCCATTCCAAGCCTGGTTTTTCTATTTGTGTGTAACATCTTGTCTCTGTGTTTTTGTCATTTTTAACATTGCTGTGGCCTTTGCTTGTTTTCATTACTAAATAATGCAGGTAATTGATTTCATTCATTCCACTTGCAGTATGACAATCAGCGACCAGTTGTTCGGAAATAGGCATAAAGGTACATGACAGCCTTAATCTAAGCTCGCAATGGCAATAATTCTTGCAAATGTTTCTATAGAATAAAATATATTAATGTTGTTGGTTCATGTGGCATTAGTGATTACCTAAAAGACCTAGGCGTTTCAGTTCCTATGAACACATGAGCTTTAAATCAAGCTTTCGGCTCCTTACTATTAAAAGACTGCAGAAAGTGTTTGTGTGCAGCAACTTTCATTCACAGAGGCATATATAATTAAAGTGTCTTGTTCACAGTTACTTTAAATAATTCATTTTAATTTTCAAAGGGGAACACTCCATGAATCACATTGAAAAATAACAGGCATATAGATAGATCCTTTATCTATGTTTAGAAGCGCCAGAAATCATTTGTAACTGAAAGAATATGCTTTGTGTAGTTTCATAAAATGACAACGAAGTAATTATGTTACAAATCCATTCTGATAATTATTATTGCTCAGGATGATATTACGTAAAAAAATATAACGCTTGTAAGAAACTCTCGTTTTTGTGATAGGAGATATAAGTGAATCACTTACAATTACCTATGTAAAATGTGTATAAAGTGGCTATATAAAATAATAGGTATAGCATACAAAATCAAATGTAATAGCACTACCGATTAAATGATTAGGTCGTCGTCTCCTGTCAACATAACAATATGCCAAGAATAATAAGAGTCGCTTTACAGCAGTCCATTATTATACAATGATAGTATAAAATGGCATAACAGCGATACTTAACTCGAAAGTAAATATAGTTTTTCTATACACCCCGGATTCTTAAAATCAGAAAAATCGTTTTGTATTGAGGAAACCTTTTAGTCAATTTACGTAATATCGTAATATGTGATGAATAGATATTTTATTTGTTTCATGTATTCTCTTTATGACAAACAGCGCAACATACATTTCCCAGGGCATTGACTACATTAAATATTTAATGACCTATCTTTCACCGTGCTATTACTTGTTGTTTCACATTTTATCGTCCAATTATGTCTATGGTCTCTTCATTTAGTCCTTTTTAAACGTGAACATCACTGGGGATTGGTTTGGTAAATACTCTTATCTGCTTTTGGTCTGATCTTTGTTATTAATGTTCGACTAACTGGCTACATATGTTTCTCAATTTAGAAATGCGTTCTTTAAAGGGTATACACAGAGTTTACAGTTTTAAAGTCAACTATTTTTCTTAAAAGCAGTTGTATCGATGATTTAATATGACATTGCAAATACGTTAACTGCAGGTCGTCTAGTTTTGAAAGTCAAATTAGACATTAATATACAATTTGAACTGAATCCCATAAATGGCTCCCAACATTGTTAAAGCATAACATGAGAGCGTTAAAAGATACACGATCCAGATTACTTGCGAAAGGATAAATTGTAAATTAAAGTTTGATTGATAGGGAATAATTAAAACGAAATGATTGAGAAAAAAAGTTGGTATATCAGGTTATAATAAACAGATACGACATGTAAAACTAAGGCCAAGAACGATACAGCAGATCACATTTTTAGGGAAACTAATCAGTACTAAACTATATGTAACAAAAACACAAAGGCAAGAGTTAGGCCATTAAATTTATTTATTATTTAAAGTATTTATTTATTGTATTGACCCTCAATTGTTCTACAACTGTAGTATGAATTACAGAGGCCTAATGCTTCTTTCTACAAGAGGCCTGCTGTAGTGCAGACTTCTTAGTATCAGTAGTATTAAGCCATGGCTAAAAATCTTAAGTGTTTATTGCCTTTGGTAAAGAGGCTAGTACTTCAGGGTTTGCTTTGAACTTCTGAATAATGATTCTTTTGCAGCGATTGGCAAATATCTCTCTATTATTATTGTTGTTGTAAGTTCAAATTATATATTAAATTCATGTAAAGAACTAACCAAACAAAAACATATATACCTTATAACTTTTTACACTCGTAATGTTGCACGAATAAAATCTATATAGTTTTGTAACTACCCGTATTTTAATCGAAATATTTACCTAAGCTGAGTCTTACACATACCTTCAAAAAGTAGGAACAAGTCTTCCATATGATGTTATCATATATTAACGTAATTACATGTAATATCCATTACTTGACATAATTACCGTCATTTCTCATATATATAATTTAAAGATCTTCTGTAAAAAAAGAAATATATTATCTTTTCTTTTTCTCATAATTATATCATGCTGTAAAAGAAATAAGGAAACAGGTATGTCAAAATGTGCTATTTATAATCGGCCATTATATGTCCTTCAACTCAAATATGTTTTAAGATATAACTGGTACATTAATTTATATTACAAAACCGCTTTCGTGGAGAAAAATCACTAAAAAAACTGTCGTAATTGTAGTAAGCGTTACATGTAAAACTAATTTTTTTATAATCCTCTCTCTGTTTTATTTGACACATCTCTGATTGAACATCGAAGTTAAGCAGTTATGCATTGACATATATATTCAATACCTTCATATTTAAGGCATTTTTCTTCTGCCGTTGGAGTATTAATTATATTGTTTTACAGACAGATTAAAAGCTGATGCAAAGGTTCGTCTGATTAAAAAGCAAAAGGGAGATTGCGTTTATCACATTGACACAATCATATATATACTGTAGCAAAACAAATTATCATGTACAATGCATTGTAACAAATTGCTTCTTTGTTTATTCCGAATGCATATCTGCCTCCACCTCACTCTCACTCTCTGTTTTTATTAAACTCTCTAACGTCGTTCCTTAAGTAGTTTACGACAACACGTTGCTTTATTTACTGAAGAGATACAGTTGACTCGCAAATACAAACTTTGTTAATACAATGCATTCATGTTGATGTTGAACTCTTAAACAGTTTGCTTAACTGCATCACTAAATTGTTTATTTACTACTTTCAAGAATTGTTGTCAAGAATATAAACAATGATATTTAGTTTTCTTAATGTGGATATTTCAAAGTTTTTTTATGCACACGTGTGTTTCCTTCTGTTTCACCCTATGAATTTTATTTTTCATAATCAAAACCAAACTAAAACAACATGTTCATCCGCACCAATTTATAACTATTTTCGCAAATACTGACATTTTACTTATTTTCACTTTATCTCTGAATCAACTAATTAAGTGTTTATCTTTCCTACTTCCATATATCTAAGTTCAACGAACGTAAATAAAGAGAAGCAATTTAGACTGATTAGTTCGGACAAGTAAGTCGGTAGATAACCTTGCTGTTGTCGGCCATTTCCTTGGGTAATAGAAATATATGTAACGGCTTGGCATATTTCTTTATTTCCTGAATATTGTATCATGTATTACCGGCATTAGCCTGCCAGATGAGAGGTAATACAAGTGGGTAATGTTAGAGGAAAGGTTATGCAGATAGATATTCAGTCTGAAGAAACACGTTGTTTTATATAGTCATCAAAATTAAAGTAGTTTGAAAGCTTCGGACGATTATCAAAGACCATCTATTTGAATGTTTACTTAAAGGTACATAAGATAGAGGGAAAAAGATATGGAGAGAAAAAGGAGGAAAAACATACATACATCAGACAAATCTTCGTCATCTTCTGCATACCCATATGACATATTGATAGTTGGCATACCTTGATATCGCACAGAATATAAGAGAAATTAACATCTGATAAACTTATCATTTCATCAGCTTCCATGATATTGTGTAACATTGTTTATTCGTCCACATGACGTTGTTTAAACAGGAATGTCTTAAGGTTTGTCATAAAAAGTATTATTATATACATTAAATTTTATGGCAAAGGTCTAAATATATTTTCCTTAAAATACCTTGTTCTGTTCTTTCGTTAAGTATAGATTTCCTTCAGTGTCATGGCATTTTGATTGGTGACTTAAACTGAAATTTGTCCTATAAAGAGAAGGAAGTAGTGAGGAAATCTCTTATTCGAAGGCTATGTAGATAAATAAAAAGTCATCTTAGACGAGCTGGTTCTTGAGCTCATTAATATTGAAGCATGTTTTCTTTTGTAAATCAAGTAAGATTATTGAACCATAATGGTAACATTAAAAGCCTTTAACACAATGCCATGTTAACATGTAAGGTGTCATGCATAAAAGTTTACACACTAAACAGGATATCCATTCTAGACTTATTTATTTGATCTTTAAATGATTTTTAAAAAAAAGAACACAATATACGGGAACAAAATTATGTTTTAAATAAGGCACAATCTAATAGAGGATATACTCGTAGTGCAATTTGGGGGTCCTTGTAGATGTAATTTGAAAATCAGTTCAACTACACTTCAAATCTTGGATCATCGAAGTCACAAAAACTTGATGAAGTACACTGAAAAGAATCCAACACAGTTACGAAGCTATTGATTGTTTTACATATTGCTAAACATGTAATATGTGTCTATTGTAAGTACATTAAATGTATTCTTTTCTTATTCATTATTACGAGTCAAAAACACTGGGACATTCCAAAAAAATATTGATTTAATAGTTATTTGTGGATCTCTTTCGAGTTAACAATGGCACCACTATAAATATATACAAGGACCTCAACAAAGTCATAACGTGATCAGTATGAAGCAGAGAAACCGCTTTGCATAAAAAGACAAACAAAGAAAACAAATGAATAAATATTCATTATTTGCTGTTTTGAGTTTATGTTCTTGAGAAAAATTCTCGGACGTTGCGAAGAAACAATTGGGTGCAGTTTAGTAAACTTATCGGGACAGACCTGCTCTACGACAGAATATCTGGACATAAATGGCATAAAACATATTTATAAATCGGAATCAGTCATTTAAAGAAAATTGTTCAAAGAAAAAGACAAACTGATGAGATTGCTTGTAAATTATGGAAAGTAAGAAACATTTGTGGATATTCCAAGTAGAAATATGTGTATTGTGTTAAAAAATAATGTCGAAGGTAATTTATTATGACATTTCCGACAGCGATACAACGAGAAGCTTCACAAAACACATGACGTGATAACAATGATACTACATTAATGCAAGTGTCAATTCCTCGAGACAGAAATTCTCCATAGAGTACCTTTAAGCCAGCCAGGTTTTTGCATTAAAAGTAACAGAATGATATTGTTGCCATAGCAACAAATGTCAGTGGTCCTACCCTGACTTATTTCTAGAGTCTTTTTCCACCTATAGTTAGCTTTACCTTGTCATGCTGACCATGAGGATAAGAAACAGTAACAAGCAGATATGCATGTAGGAGGAATATGTTGTATTTGTAGACATTTCTGATAGCTTGCGCATTGATGAAAGCCTTCTAATTTTTATCAACCTGTGTCAATATTGTATTAACTATGAATGAAGATTTAGGTCAACGTACAGCACAGTGTATAGCACAGTGTATAGCACAGCGTAAACCACAATGCCAATTCTCTTCAATCTTGGTAGTAAGGGTTTACTAAATTCTAAACGACCGCCATAGCTCAGGCTGTAGAGCGTCGGTTTGCGGTTCGGGAGGTCGCGGGTTTAAATCGCGGTTGGGTCAAACCAAAGACTTTAAAATTGGTAGTAGTGGCTCCCCTCCTAACGCTCGGGGCTAATGGGACAGCATTACGCCTCACTCGGTGGTGTCAGTATTATGGCCCGGCCGGGCTCAGTCCCTGTGCACCTCATAAGTGCCCCTGTGATAGAAATTGATAGAAATGTCGCTGCACAGTAGCGGCAAAAATACCGACGAAATCCCATATTCCTTAACGATGATATAGAAATTGATTAATTTTCAAACTGTTACATTAATTGTAATCTGTTTAAATGACAGTGATCTTCTCTTACCAATGCACCAATGTTTTAACGAAATGAATCAAATCAAATATTGTGTCCTGCCAACATTTCATTTTACAGTTGGTGCTATAAGATAATTCAGATATTTACCGACAAATATGATGTCAAGACACTCTAACGATTTCTTAAGCTACAAGCAGCATAAACATAAAAGTGGAACGAGGTAAAACCGTTCTTTGCAATGGTATTATAACGAATTTTGCCTATTTTTTACAAGTTTACCTATACGTATTAGCAATGACTGTGTGACATTTTAAGTTTGAGCCTCTCTAGAAAGGTACATAGAATATTATTTTCTAGAAAAACATGAACCTGATTTTATCATCGTTTTCCCAAAGTTGTATTATCATCAAATTATGCTTAAGAAAAATGGAACACACACAACACAAATATTTAAGGGCAATGGAGATAAGCATTTAACTTCATTTTAAGCATTTTTACCTGGGAAAGAACTGTATTGCTAACAGAAACAACGTAAAGATTAATAAGTGAAGTATGTAGAGACCAATTTATAGTCTAACAGAGAAATAGTGTTGGCAAATAGCACTATACTTTGCACGTATAGATGTAACGCATAATTCACACTTTATAAACGTAAAACATGTATGTACGAACAACCTTCAAATATGATAATAATATTAAATATTATTAAGATTGTATCTTACAGGTCGATGTTAGAATTTACATATCTAGCACTTGACAATAACAAATGTGGAGCTATAATATAAGGAACCTTATGTGAGCAAACCAACTGATAAATAAAACAAAACTAGTGTACTAATATTGATATTGAAACCTAACCTGTTCTAAACTTATGTGATCAGTCGTAACACTGACAGGTAAAACAAAACTTTACTTACAATCGAAGGCAAATTCCGAGTACTGACTGTCGTCAATTGCGATGACGACATTTCTTGATCCGTTCATCTTGGATAAAAACACAATACCACTCACTTTCGAGAAAACTAACTTCAAAGGTATACACTATATCCTACTTGAAAACTTATCGTATAGTTTGTGATGTTCAGTATTAATCAGTCCCTTTCAGAGACAAAACATTACATATATAAAACGACGGACACTTTTTAGCTCAATAAATAGCTTTTATTAAATATCTTTTGAGTATTAAAATAAACAAATGTTTCAATATATATATATTTAAAAAATATATATGATACTTTACCACTCACTGTTTAACCAAGAATATATTCATCTGATTTCCTGTTCATATCTTTGGCAAGTTACCCTTGACTATAATTTAGTGATAAAGTTACTGTCCAAGGTATTTTTCACATGTGGGGCAAGCCTAAAGAACCTAGCTATTGAAATATCAGTAAAATACTACGTTAACAATTCTTTGGTATCACTATGCGCATTTTACATTGTTGTCTTCATGTAAACCAGACTAACTGAATTATATTTGCACAAAAACATTAACTGGCAAATAACAAATTTGATTTTTTCCTGTGTTGGACATATATTTATAGATATTTTCTCATTTATTACTTTGTACAATATTTGTTTTACATTAACACCGAGAAGAACTTATAATTATTTGAAGGTTTCTTTATTGCTACGTTTGTTACCTATTAACGTTCTTTTACAAATTTATACCTGCCAACAATGCAACAAGTTTTATCACATCAACAGTAAATGATATACTTTATACACATAAAGCATTAACTATGTTCCTTCTTCCATGTTCCATAATCCTTTATACGTTACAATTTCCAAACACTTTATCCGTAAAATGTTCATTCAAACAGTCCACTTGTATGCTTTAAACTACTCAACTATACAGTATTCTTTCTTGTTGTACCAGTAAAACACGGATTTCCACTCTACAACGATGCTACCTGGCATGTGTTAGGGAGTGTTCTCTGTGCCACAATATATAGGCTCTATCGGAAATCCTCGGTTATTTCGCTATACCAATGGTGAGATATTCATAACCGAGGAGCTCCGATTGTATATTTAACTACTGGAGCAAAGAATTATACGATTCCTTACATTCTATTTGTAGACAGAACTGCCAATTAATCTACGGAAGGCATATATTGTGAATATGCTCAGTTAGCCGTCTTGATCTTATGCCTATCTGTGTACATCAAGCTTTCTGATGTCATTCATTTCTTTTAAATTATCTTTCCATTAATTTTAACAGTGTTTGTCGGCAACCTATTGCACCATCATTTGTAAATATTGATTGTTATTATTGTAAAAAGTAACTCGACGACAAATGCTTTAAATGCATTTTTGATCTTGACCGACTTTGGCAAAATAAAAATAACCAATCAAAAGGTTACCTAATTTACGCAAAGTTCTCTTAATTGATTGTCCTTAACATATTTATAATTTTATTGAATATTGGCGTAAAGGCAGTGTCGAGCTCATTATTGTCCTACATTATGACTGTTTCGTCCTTTAATTGTGTTATTAAGGCGATTTTCACTCAATTAATTGCTGTGATGTTCATACAATCGCAGATTGGCAATTTAAAAATGGACATATTAGTAAAATACTTTTGCCGAATTATGTTATTATATATGTGTTATTACACAATTTCTTCAGGAAATCGAAACAAGATCAGTTTGATTACATACGAAATAATACGATAAACGACACTATCATTATCTACCCGTAGCATTGAACTAATTGTCCAAATGTGTCAATTTGGTAGCTTTTGGTTTGATCAGACAAAAGACGAAATTGTTCGTTCAACTACAACTTCGACTTTTATATCGCCAAGTGAACATGATTTGTGCAGTTTACAAAACTATTTCAAACAATTAGATGTAATTAATTGTATAAATCAGTCAAGTCAGTAATTACATCGCCATCTTTACAACTTTGTTAGGCAGGTTGTGAATACAAGGCGGTAAATGTAAATACAAGATTAACCAGACAAAAGATGGAAAAATAATGTTTTCATTATAGTTTATACTACCACAACATTGAATAACAATGATATCATCAAATATGGAACAATTGGCGCGCCTTGTAAGGTTTCTTAAGGCATAATAAAACATTGGCTTGTACGTAAATGAGAATCATAGATATGCGTGCATAATGATTTCATTGATTAATTGTTCCAAACAATGGAAGCTCTTTATAAATCGTGAGGTCAATGATAATAACATAAATGCCTAAAGAAGATTCAAATACAATTTCGTCGTGCAGCTGTAGCTCGTTTATGACAAGCAATGTGCGTGACAATTTGAATGTATATCGCACATGATTTTATTTCGTGAACATTTTTAAGAGATCTATCAACAGTTGCGATCGCATCAGATATTAAACCATCCTTGTGATGCGTAAACGTCAGAACGAACTGTTGCGTTTTAAGACTTCGATGAAACGCTAACAAAGCATCGAATCGAAATAATATTCAAATTAACATATAGCTTAACTATTTAACAGTTGTTGTTTTACTCAACAAATTGAAACAACAAGCTCTTATTCTACATATATATTACTAAGTACCGCTTGCATACATGTTCCGATTGGTCCTAGTTCTCCCGCTTCGCTCTAGTATCCAGGCATGTAGATAATCAAAGCACTTAAAAGCGCTGTTTGGGCGGTGTAAAGCTTACATTGTTAGCGACAAATAGAATGCAAATAATTGTCACTTTAAATCTTTGCATAGTAAATCGATTGCGCAGTACATTAAAACGCAGAAAAGTCTTTAGCTTGAAAACAACCACCATATCTAATTATAGATTTTTTATTGAGATATAAGTTACAATACAGTCACTAACATCCAATGATAGAAACTATTTATATTAGACAAAGACTATTTTAACTAAAATTAGGCCTTAAAATTATCATATATCCTACCGGACACAATCATTATATTTCGAGTTCAAAATTAACTCCCAGTTAACAATTGGTCGGTAGACCAACTTTAGTAAACGGCTCAAATATATTTTCTTTAGTTTAACATTACACCCATGTGATGAGAATCTAAATCCCAAACGAGTGAGAAGAATATTGCAACTATCTCGGCCTAGTATGCAATGCATAGCAAGGGGAACACTCTTACTAATAACATTATTCTCCCTCCTTTTGCCCCTTGAAGTCACTAAGAGATATTTATTATTATTATTATTATTAATAATTACCAAACTTATATAGCGCCCTTTTCATATACACGTTCAAAGGCGCTTTACAATGATATAAACTAATAACTAATTACAGCAATACAATTAAAATACTAAAACAGCATTCAATAATAAATCTACGACATACTAAGAACAAGAATATGAGACAATCAATTAAAATGTGGTATTAACCTAGTCGTTTGAAATTAAAATAATTGAATATCGACATCATATGATTAAAATATTCTAGCGAAACTTCTAAGATACTAAATAAAAAATAATGTATTTTATAATCAACATTTTAAGTACGTGTCACTCTCTTAAAAGATATTAGCAGAATTAAAACAAATTGTAAAATTATGGTTGATATCATACAGTAGTCACACAGTTTTCTAAAATCACTGTCTCACTGTTTCTACATGTACGCCGCGTTGCTCTTTCATAAATCTGCAATTTATGTATATCTTCATTACCCACTACAACCACTTGAACATCTAGTTAAAATTTCAAGCATTCCTGGACACAATTGTCACGTCTAGTCTCCTTCGACTTGCATATTTTTCTGTACACGCACTACTTTTTCCCAGGCATTTACTGACGGCGGGTAGTCAAGGTAAGACAGGGTCAGTTCCTCGTGCTTCCGAAGTTCATTTTTCTCATAACTCTGCACGGTGTCGCAAGCGACACAGCCCAAAACTATTTAATTAAACAAACAACACTATATGATTGCAATTTTACTAATATTGGATGTAAAATAAATGCCTATAAGTGTACCACCAAAATACACTAAATTTAAAATTAACTAAAATATTAACTAAAATTAAGTAATTTATTTCGAAAACGATATACCCCTGTAATCTGTATCTAAAGATTCCGAGTGCGGTTACGTTGAACTGAGATGCTAAAAATAGCCTCTGTCATAAATTACCAAGTACAGTGGCGCAGAAGCCAGTGAGACTGCGGGATGTCGCTATTATCTCGACCTAGTAGCTCGAGAGATTTTGTTCAAAATTCATGTTAATTTACCCTGAATATGTATAAAAATATATTTTTTACATTAGTTATATCAAAATAAATTTTTATCTGTCAAAGCTTGAAATACTTTGAGATGTGAATGACTTTTTTATTTACAATTAACATACAAAAGGGCACATTTGGTCGATCAGCTGTTTTTAATATCCTTGGTGTATCACCGCGGCAATGCTGATCCTCATCGGACTGATAATTTTCAGCAAAGGAGGTGGTATACTTGCTGGCTTTGTCTATAACGTTTTGCTATCAACAATGGCTATACATCTCATTATTATTATTAAGTAAGTGCGATTAATCTGAAACAATGCTATACATAACATATGCCGCAGTTATCGTGTCATTAAGTGTAACTACCTGTTGGTATTGTTTTAGGTTTTGAGCATTTAGACAAATTATTACACCAAACTGAATGATTCGAGACAGCATGTCGGCTTATATCCATATTAGTGTCTTTCATGAAGCAGCAAATACGTAGCCACTTGCAGTCTGGAACGGTTTAAAAAAAAAAAAGAATGTGTGTGCTCCACCAAATTAAATCATTTTCAAACTCCGATTAGACACATACGCTTCGAAATATGTTTGATCTTAGAAGTTTTAAAATGGGTTGTTGTTTTACTTATTTTTGATGCATTGACGGCACTCTGGGGCTAAACAGCTTTTCAGCTTTGTTAAATGGTTCAATAAAATCAATATACAATACATTACTGTAACATTTTAAGCATGCATAAAGGACACATTTTAGAAAGGTCACTGTCTTGACTTTGAAGAGCCAAAATAATTATAGTACATTAAAAAAATTCGAAGTGAATTAACGAATTTAATGAAACTTTGCGGACTTCTTGTTAAATGTACATTTAATCTTCGATATGTTCTCCCTGGATCTAGTTCCAAAATGTATGCTTCAAACATAAAAACCCATTTGATTCGCTACACTGATGCATATTACTAGTTGGCCTGCTGGCTTATATTAAGTATTATATTATCCACAAATGCAGTATCATGTTTTCGGTGAGTTATGTGTTTAAAGAGTACTAGGGTTGACGGATATTTTTTAACTTAATTAAACTAGTAGATTAAACTAGCCTAAAGATTTCCGTCCGTCTCCGTCGATTTACCCGTGTACGTGCTATATGAAATGTGTATAAAGCGCACCTTTACGGAATGTTACGGACGCACTTCCGGAAACTTCCGAAAGTAAAAAATCGTAAGTGACGTCACAACAAGTACCTATTTAAAAAAAAAAAACATGGCAAGCAGCGAAACCGAAACGAGTGATTTAGAATTGTACGGTTCTTCGGGTATTGTGCCGGACTACGACACAAACGACGATTGTGACAGTGATTCTGTTGCTTTGCCTCATTAGTTTGAACCGTTTGTTAGACTTCGGGATGGGGAAAGTAACAGAGACTCGGACCCAGGCGTGTATCTGGGCCGTTTTTCAAGTTACGCACAATTACAAGGGAAATAACCTTTGTAGTAATACTTTTTACTTTTTTTTCTAATGAATAACATGTAAAATGCGGACAAGCGAGGAACTTAACACAAAATTAACGACTAAAATCCTGACGTGAATAGATTTAATCATTTTAAACCTTTTCAACTAGATCGGTAGGGTAATAAGATTTTGTAACATAGAAACTACGGAAATAAAATAAATCATTCCTAACCCGGGTTTGGCATCGACTTTCTAAGTGTTTTTGGAAACTTTTAAATTTTCGATTTTTCGAACGGAGGTGACGCACGTGCGTAAAGTGCGCAATGGCAGAATCGCGCCTGCTCGGACCCAGAAAATCCGGAAAACAACGATGACAGGACATAACATTTGGACTGATGAACTGTGTTTTGTTTACGTTCCTTTCTTTATTCGTGTGTGGGGAAGATCTACATGCGTGTATAGAAAACGTTCATTAGAAATCGTTTTCAGCGAATGAATCGTTCACATCGAACAAAATATACATGGATGTGATGCTCATCTTCGTGTACAGGCACGGGGAAAAGGTTTAGTTTGAACGAGTAGTCAGACTGGTATTAACGCGTGTTGTAAATGTGCTCTCCCCAGGAGCAGGAGGTCGTGGGTTCATGGTAATTGCAGGTCGGTTTCGGTCATTACATACTTTATGTGTTCTAAATCTCTAAGAATATGGATTACAAGTTACCAGTCCCCAAAATTACAAATAAATTTGTTTCAGGAAGAAAATAAATATTTAGACAAAATTAAAGACCTGTATATATGTAATATATAGGTCAATGGAAAGATCTTCCATCTATTGCTCTTTCGGGAATTGGTGCAATCTTATATTTTTTCCTCGTCAAGTCGTGCAACTTTAATAACTTACAATCAGCCAAAAGGTTCGTCTCTGACTCCAAAGATTGAGATACAAAACGGGTTTCCCTTTGATGAAATGGATTGCACTCGTATCTACATTACCTACATAATCCTCTCCACTTTAGCCTAGACAATTTCCCAAGTATTTTCGGTATACAAGAATTAGGCAGCAATATATGCGGCGTTACAGATACATATTTCGTTACCGTCTAGTAAACACAAATGTACACATAAGCATTGTAAAACTTTTGATATTATTTTTGGAAAAGTACAGTAGGAATAGTGTCTGCACATAATGCTTTCTGGGATTGAAATATCCAAGATATATTATTGGTTGCTGAAAGCTTTGAAAACACTACAATCTTACAAGCCTTTTAAACTTTTAACAATTTTATTGTAATGTACCCGTATTATTCATCTGATACCAGACTTTCGAAATATGATACCTCAAAAGTAACATTCCTGTAAGTTTTTACACTATTTTATATGCTTAAAATAAATAACTTATTTACTGTTATTAGCCTATAAGTAAGTTTATAAACATTTACCAACCATTTATAAGACTTTCCAAACTTCGACTGTAGCATGATCATTGTTTATTTAATGACACTTTATTACCACTTATCGTTACTTTGCCAACATCAACCAACTGTAAGGCTTTTGACCTTGGAAAATAATTTCTAAAGTTTGCATAAAAGAAGTTATTGTATGTTTCAAAGCATTGGCAATTTTTATAAAAAATGCTACAAGTACAAAAATTCTGTAAAATTTTATCCAATATCGAGTTGGGCCATTCTGCAAAAAAATAAATCTTGTTAAATTTCGCACCACCGCCAGATCATTAAGGACCACTTATGTCGCAAAGTTTCTACGTACAAGATCAAGTCACATGACGCAGTCAGTAAAAACTCACTATCAAACAAGAATCATTATTTAGTCCTGTGAATGTAGTTTTAAGTCATATAATATCCTCCTGTCAACCTATGTGGACATTGATCTTCGCGTTAGGTAGTCTTTAACGTACATATAACTTACAATAAGAAATTTGTACGATATTTACAATATGTAAAAACAGTAACAACAAGGATAAAAATGTAGATGCACAATGTACAAAATATGTTAAAGAGAACAAATGAATTGCATTTTAACTGAAAACTAGCAAGATATTTCAATTTCTTATCAAAACATGTTTATTTCCATATCCAGATGGCAAAACAAAGACAACCAAAAGGGTGTTAACAAGTAAATAAGTAATTATAACACCTAATGTATATGTTTCCAGGGCAGACACATAAATGATTTTAAATCAATCTGTACTGATATGATCTTGAATCAAACACAATGTGTTTTTTACAAATACTAAATTAAAGTTATCTATACAGTGACAAAATAAAACATGTCGTCATGAAAAAGTAATATACCCGTACGAAATCTGTTGAACTTCAAGTTAATGTATCTAAAGGTTCATCTTATACAATGTTATCCGGGGCTAAGGGGACAGCATTACGCCTCACTCCTCGTTGGTGTCAGTATAATGGACCGGCCGGGTTCAGTCCCTGGGAACCTCATAAGTGCCCCTGTGCTATAATGATAGAAATGTCGCTGCGCAGTATCGGCCAAAATGCCGGCTAATCCCAATCCCAATCCCAATGTTATCACATACTGTTTCTAGATTTATAATGACGAAAACCATACATCAAGCTCGAATACTTATACTACTGCCTTGTAGGCGACATACTTTTCATCGCATCTATTTGAATATATTAAACTGTATACAAACTTTTAGATTGAGGCAACGGCCTTTAGCTGTTACAAATGCCTTCTAAGAAATAATGTTTCCTACCAAGAATTTATTTTTGTTTTGACAGATAAATTAATTCTACTTCTTTAAAGTAAGCAAATGGTACATTGCACTCTTCAATAAACGCGAAGTTGAAAATAATTTATCACTGAGCTATTTTCTATTGCAATAAATACTGATAATCATTATATTCGTTTGGGTTTAAGGTCCTTTCTGAAACTTTGTGTTTCATGCAATTTTAGACTGAGTAATTTTAAACATTTTTTATATTACATCATTAATGAATGTTACAAATGTTTGCTATCATATAATGAAAACACGTTTTGACATACACTTATTTATAGATTTAAAATTGACATATACTTTTCACATGCCAAAAGTCAAAAATATAATTTCTTGATTGGCAAATTTTGCAAACTTTCCAAACTTTCTTTTTACAACATACTATTAACTTTAAAACAGGTTTAGCAATTTTGTCACCATTAGTTTCTCCTTATGAAAGAAGTTTACCCAAAAGCAATTTTTCTATACGGTCCTATGATTTTTTTATTTTATATTCATTCAACTTATGAAGCCTAGCAAAGGCTACATTGCATTGGATGCAGACCAGCCTTATAAAAATTTTATTCCAGTTAACGTCAATAATCATCTTAGTCAACATCCGTTAAACGTGATAAAACTGACGCATGCGCATTTATATTTAACACTTACTGGACCTTGTCTACATGTTTTCGCTATTAAATTTGTTAAAAAACGGTGTACACTAACTTCTAAAATATTATCATATTGACAAATGTTTACCAATGATATAATAGTATCATTTTTTTTCTGCTGAATGTTAAAAAAATACACTTTCATGTTATTTTAATGGGAAAAAGGGTTTGAGTGATATCCATATATTATGTCAAGTTTGTCAATATCAGATGGCAAATGCACAAATACCACAGTACCATAAATTATGAAAAAAGTTTGTGGCAGAATGTGCGGATAAAGGTCTATACAAAGCACGTACAATAGTACAGATATTAATAATAAATATTAAATAAGTTTAACTGACCTCATTATAATCCCCAAGTACAATATACCCATGAGCTATGTCCCCTGTCATGTCTCGGTATTCATGTTGTGAAGTCAGCTTATTTTTTCTTATTTTCTATTGTTCATACATTCAGTGACGTGAATTGTCTTTTAAATAGGGATAAATGCTCTCGGAAGGGTGATATTCTTCGGTTAATTAACTATTCTTTACATATACGTGTCCTGTTAATGTGTTGTCATTGTTTTCATCTACTATTTCGTCCCCATAGGGGATTGTATTATTAATTTATAAAAGAAACGTATAAGTCTAGTATGTGATCGTCAGAACATAAGTTTTGCACATGCTGTCTTCTCTATATCGTAAACCGTTCGTATATTTTGGTTGTGAATATGAAAGTGAACTATGAAAAGAATGGTATGATGTTTCCCTAGAGTCCATTCTCAAATATGTCCTGTATGATTAGGCTGCATGTCAATTGTTGTTGCTTATACTTTTTATTAGAATTAGATGTATATTTGTATATGTAATGGTATGTGCTCAAAAAATATTTTACGGGAAGTGTTTAAAAATAAAATCGAGATGGCTTTGTTGTAATTAAAATTGTTTTCCAATGCAATAAGGTTTAACAAATATAAGATACACGTAGCTATAACAGAAATTGAAGCTTATTTGAAAGTCTGCAGTATAATGCTTATGTGCCATATCAAAAATTCATTTCTGTGGCATTATCGACTGTAATCAATAATTCAGGTCATTTTTGAGACAACATGTCAACAGTTATCAATAATTCAGGTCATTTCTGAGACAACCTGTCGACTGTAATCAATAATTCAGGTCATTTCTGAGACAACATGTCGACTGTTATCAATAATTCAGGTCATGTCTGAGACAACATGTCGACTTCTATCAATAATTCAGGTCATTTCTGAGACAACCTGTCGACTGTAATTATTAATTCAGTTCATGTCTGAGACAACATGTCGACTGTTATCAATAATTCAGGTCATTTCTGAGACAACATGTCGACTTCTAAAAATAACTCAGGTCATTCCCGAAACAACTCTGTCGACAGCTATCAATAATTCTTCATATGGCAAGTACTACACTGTTAGTAGCGATGGATGATTGTTTGTGGTCAATTGCTTTTTGCAGCTTGTTTAGTCGATGTTTGGGATTTCCCTTTAAGCTAATAGGTCCCCAGACTGTCACGGCATTTACATTTTACTGCAGCATAGCACCAATTGGAATACATTTACCAAACAATTGCTTCAAATTATGTCCATCGTTATACTTTTATATTGTTCATTAATCTCCTTTATCTGGAGGAAGTTCAGATTTATTTAAATGTCTGTGGTAATTCTTATACGGCGTTTTCTAATTCCGCCCCCCCCCCCCAAATCCGTAATTATGTTGAAATTCGATCGTTTTAGATCACCCAAGCGTGTTTTCTAAAACAGTTCATTCAAGTTTTAAAGAATTGTATGCTTTCATGACAAATGTTTTCTCTTATGTAAAATGAAGTAAACTCTAACTATACAAGCGAAAGTAATTTAAACAATTATTTTTTCTGTAAACACCATTGTAAATAATTTTTTTTGTCTCTATTCTATTGCTAAATACACAATAATTATGTGTAATGTGTCCAGATAGCTAATACTAATAATCCACGATAAAGCCAACATTCGAACAAACAGAATTCCCATTTTTGATATTCTTGAAAATGTCTATAGACAGTTGTCAACCCGGAAGTGCCTCCCTTGTAGGTGCAGATATTCTCTTTAGATTAAATGAATTCAATGATAGCATTTACGCATCAAGTATACTTCGCTGGCGACGCGCTGGAGCGCGATGTGCCCTTTGCACATGGGGAAAGTCTGTTTTGTTGCGTTTGTTTGCGTTCAGATTCAAACCATAGGCCCGTAAAGTTGACAAACATATCTTATTCGACTTGGATGATCATTAATAAATGTTCAACACACAAAGAAAGCATTTATAACATACCTGAAGTATTCTTGATCAAAAGGTTAAGTTACTCGAGGGTCGGAGACGTCTGGGTTCCAACCCAAGAACCGAAATGAGATTTTAGTCCTGGCCAATTCTTTATTTTCACGAATATTTTGCAATTTCAGTATATGTCCAGAATAATGATCAGACTTTATTACTTTCGTGACCGTTATATATATATATATATATATATATATATATATATATATATATATATATATATATATATATATATATATATATATATATATATATATATATATATATATATATATATATATATACAGTAAAACCTCTCGAAGCGGCACCTCTAAGCAGCGGCTACCTCTAAGCAGCGGCAGTTAAATTTCCCCCCAGTAGTTTTCAGCGCATTTTAACCTCTAAGCAGCAACTCCTCCGCGAAGCGGTAAGCGGCCGTGTAAATCTCTTCCCTGAGGCTAGTTTAACCTCTGCGTAGCAACACCAGTGCAGCTATTTTTAGAACAGTCTGTCGCGTACACCAGAAATGTCACGCGGTCGGCTGATAACTGCTTGTACCCTATGGAGAAGGTGTTAATTGGAATCAAGTTAAGTTGGATGGGAGACCAGCTGCATGCTACAAACATGCCGTTGTAGATCTAGGGTAATGCGGGAACGTGTGAAAGAAGTGTCACCTATTGATGATGTTAACGGTAGGTTTGTTTTCTTTAATTGATCGTAAGATTAAATGATATCACTGTATTGATTGCTTACTTAAAAAAAATGTTTACGTTAAGTGCTAAATGCAAACTATCATTGTTTTAGGATGTCTGACTATAAATTCGATTTTTTAAAGGTAAATCAGTCTTTGCATGACCCAATACTGGAATACTGGTCATTTTGTCTTGAAATGTCTTATAAAAAGGTTTACCTTACGTTACAGCAGAGGGTTACTGCAAATCATCATCAATAAATTATTTAAAAAATCGTCTTCTGTTTTCTCTTATAACAATACATTGCATTTTTATTACCGAAGCAAAATTAACTAAAACATATACTTAGGAAAATCGAATATCGGTACAAAAGTATTAAAAATAACACATTTTTTCTCGTCTCATTGAAACCTCTCAGCAGCAACACCTCTCAGCAGCAACACTTTTTCGTGCCTCCGCCAGATGTTGCTGTGGCGAGGTTTTACTGTATATATATATATATATATATATATATATATATATATATATATATATATATATATATATAACGTCATTTAACCACATTAGCATATACTTATTAATAACTTTTCTTTGTAACGACATTATTTCCATCGGGATCAATGGCATGTTTCAATGATCCTACTGTTTACTGTTTTTCTCATTTTTTTTTGTCTTCATCTGTTTACTTTGAAATGCACCAAACTGGTTAATTTTAGGAAATACTCAACATTGATCTGTGTGTACATAAACTAGACACAAAATTGCTTCCATGCAAAACAACTTTGGTAACAATAAGATACTGAAAAATATAAAAAGTACTTTGTTCCTGCAAAAAGTTACTGATTTGTGTGAGGTAAGGCTGCTGCACACGGGCATTTTCTGCTAGTATTCTTTGGTTTTGAAGTTAATTTTAATGAATTTGCCACTCCTCCTACATATGTAACATATTGAAAAACCTATTAAATGGTGTCGGGTTTACTTTTTTTGTTTTAAACCATTCTATGGTCACAGGGTTATACATTATACATATTTTTTTTGGTGATTTATTGTTACTGAAAAACTGTGAAATAAAACATAGCTTTTCAAATATGTCTTCTTACTTGCGCCCAATATTGCTGTAACATGTTTACCTGTTCCAGTTTTGGGGTCGCCTTCGATGCTTCTCATCAATGACTTTTCTTGTTGTTACAATCTTACGGAACCTTCACCTGATCACATGTATTTAACAGTATACGGTCAATGAAGAAACCGGTCATTTGAGGTTTATTGCTCAGCATAGTTTCTGCTCTGCATTGATGAACTTATATTTCGGCTGCGTTTGAATTAATTCTTGCCTGTGTACTGCATGTATCTTCCATTATATTTTGATGAAAACTTGTATTTAATGCTTGACTATCTGCACTTATGATTTTTGTTTAAAATAAATATATTTATTTTCATATAGTAAATGTCATTTTAGAGGTCCATTGAAAACTTCCGTTTATTTAAAACATGTAAAATGTGGTTTGTACTTATACGTTGCATGTGGAAACATTGCGTTTACGGATTTTTTACATTTAGCATATATATGTATATTGTTATGCACATAAGATAGTGAAATTATTTTCTCATATTATATTTACTTGATCAAGATGATGCGTATTTATCTAGGTCTGTGAGAATTAATCATATCTCAATTGGGTATATATTTGGTTAATTAGCCAGGGAGTTTGCATCAAAATAACATATGTTAATATATTAATAAAAGAAATTACGTATCTGTGTGATTGAGATAAAAATATCGCACATTGGCAAAATGATAGTTGTCATTTTAATATTTGAAACATATTTTATAATAAAAATAGGTTCTAACGTTGCCTGCTAAAATGTATGTGTATATAAGGTAACTATAAAAAGCGGATTAATAAGATAAAACATCAAATACATCAATATTAGATTATTGCTTAACGGAGTTTGCGGAAACAATTTTCATTGCAATAGGATATACATATTTAAATCCACAGATATGGTAGTTTCTGCAAAATTATGTTTAACGAGACCAACGAACAAAAAGTTTTGTTGTAGACGGTTCCATTAAAGCTGATACATGTAAAACTGACTTCGATGTGAATATCATGTTATGAATATCTGTCGTGATACCACATGATACCACGCTCAGTCACATTTTCTTGACATAGGGCCATAGAAGGACCCTTATAATTGCTTGAGTGATAGCAATAATATGCAGAACTATTACTTTTGACCGCTTTTGTATCTCGCGACCCAGATTGTTGGCCAAGAAAATATCGTGCCAACATAAATAAATGTAGCCCTAGCGTACCTTATTAATACGTTACCTCTAATTAGGAGTTATTGTGTTATTATTTCACTACTGAAAAACTTCTTTCCACCATTAACTGTTCTGTATAATCTTTGTTCTTCATTTTGTCTAGATGCCTTACATACCTGATTCCAAATATAATACTTATAGTTTGCAGCTTAAAAGGCATAAACAATAGTTATTTATTGGGTTTGATAGCTCGTCCCTGATATGTTTACATGGTTTACATTTCGATCATTCCCTTTCCTCATTAATTTGTTAGCCTTTGCTGGCAACTGATCGCCTATGGACAAACAGGTTTAAAAGTCTATTAAAATTCTGAGAACAGTATTATGTTTTGTTGACATTTGACATTCCGTTTATACAATATGGCCTGCTTAGCCTTTCTAAACTTTTTCCCCATTTGCCGACAGATAATCAATGACCAGTCAAACGGTGCTTCAATGTACAGAAGTGAGCTAACGCAATACTTGTATAATAAGTCCTTTACCATATCAATGAGACCTCCGTACTAGATCTCATGTCAACATTATGTCAAACGCGACATCTGGCACCTCAAGAGCTCTAAGTAAGAACGTTATTCTGAATATCTCAATGTGAAATAAGCTCGGATAAACGCAATAACAATGTGTAAGAGCATATACTTTTTCAAATTTTAAAGCTAAAACATTTTGCAAAGAAAATTAAATAAAATACTTGCAGGTTAGACATATATACAGTAAGATGTATGACTGTTGGTAGAAGTCTAATTTAAAATATCTAATTTGAAATGTATTTTTATGTTATAACATTTAACTCATATTTATTTAACTTATACCGTATTTACGGATGGAAAATTTACGAGCTGTCCGTAGTGGTACATGTATAAAGATTTTTAGTTTCATTTGCATAAGTGGTTTCCGACGCATTCGAACAAGTCTCAAAGTTAAAATTTGAAGGCACATCACCAAGCTGTACAGAGTCCTACTTTACCTTTCATGTAATTTTATTCGAGCTGACCAATTCCTTAAAAAGGCATTTTACAATCGCAATTGTCGAAATTATTCCATAGTTAATCAAATGTACAACTCATTGAAAATAGGAAAGCAGACAGGTATTCAGATGTAAATAAACAAATCTTCTGAAATATAGATTATACAATTGGGACAAAAGTTGTATCCTAGTCCCTAATATCCGATAATAGAATTAGATTAAACATTCAATACTTTCTATATGATTTTTGAATTTTAACTTAAGTTAGGTCTAAAATAAATGCTCATGCATAATACCTGACTCGATCAAAATAAACTGAGTTTGAAAATAACTACTACCTCTTAAACCACTGTGAGATATGAATCTGAAAACACCATGTGTGCCATTCCTCTCTGAACGCATGTGGTAGCTTTAGACTAAGATGCTGAGATGATATGAATGACCTATGTTATTACATACCTTAATACAGAGCTGCAGAACTCTCCGCGCGGGATATCGCCAATATCTCGGCTCAGTAGATGATGCAAAGTCAGTGGAACTCTAATTCATTTCATTCATTTCGACCCTATCTTCTAGGCAATGAGTGGTATTCGTATGCGGCATTATTTATTTATCAATCTGAATTGTATGTAAAGGTGAATTACACAATATAATAATGAATTTCCAGTTTTAACAGATAACAGTTTTAATATTTATATTTGAAGCGTAAGTCATCTTAGACATTCAATTATTATGTTAACGCACTATTTCTTCTCAGGCATGAATAACTGACCAAGAGTAGTCAAGTTCGTGGAGGTTCACAAGCGACACCGGCCTAAAAATTACAGAGAAAAAGGTTAATGTGTTTTGTAAAGTTGGTTTCTCAATATACTTAACAATGATGAAACTTAACATATAATCATCAATCAAATGACAGGTAAGGTAATATTTAACTTTTAAAATAAACTTTTTCAATGCTACAAATAAAAAAGAACTTAGAATGGAATGGAAACTTACTGATCATCAGAAGCAAATCAATAAAAAATTGTAAAAATAGACTAGCTCAGCGTCAATTTATCTATAATGGTAAGATCAATACAAACATTTACTTCCAATCAAGAGTATATTCAAAGAACTGCACTGACGTTAATTACTATGACGACGTTTTTTGGACCGTTCATGACTGATTAAACATAAACCAACATCCTCTCCGAACGAAAAAACTCCAAGGTAACATTTACTGCTGCTTTCAGTTGAAGGTTTTATTTTACTTTTAATGTGTGATACATCATATCCTATAACATGAAGTCTTTGATTTTCGGTTCCAAAAACCCCTTGTGATGTTTTATGTATTGCAAAAGGACAATCTTCGTTTAAAAATGGCGTTTTTATATTCTAATAAAGTAGCTGAGATTGCAATTTTGAATTTACCAATTAAACAAATGTTAACCTATATAACTTTAACCATGCTTCTTGACCACTCTGTATAGTTAAACAACTATCTAACTTACTGACTGACGATACATAACTTGAGATTATACAGCTGAACTATAATATGATGTTATTTTTTTAGACGAATGTTCAAGGAAACCATCTTTTAAATAAATGTTCTCATTTGTATATTTTATGTTTTGATTTTATCAAAATGTTGTTTTTACTTTCTCAAATTTGATCTCCACATAAATCAAGCCAACTTAATAATGGGTCTTAACAGAGACGGCCAAACAATTTAACTTTGCTATTACATGTTGTTAAAACAGTTATATTAAAATTATTACATGCATTTTTTGGTTTTTATTTTTATTTCCTTGTTTAAGGAAAAAAACTATAGCCTATGTGCTCTCAACAGAAGTTGTTGTGTAGAAGTATGAACGGAAGCAGTCATTTACGAAATATATGTTTACACCAGTCTGATCGTATGCAGGTTGCATTCTGTGGTTTATAGCTGAACGCCCAGATACAATGTATAGCCTGCAACATTATTTTTTTTCCAACCTCGTACTATTTATATGAGTGTATATCTTTATTGCTCCGTGTACCAAGCGCACAAAACAATTAAAATTTATTTGACCATGTACGGCATAGTGTATTAAACTAGAAAAAGATTAGCCACATCTATAAAGGTCAATATCCCGACTTTATTTGTAGCTGTATGCCCAAACCAAATAGAAACCGTCGCCAATAGGCGTTTGAATGCATTTGAAAAGGACGTCACGTATTACTAGTAGAGATGGGATCTTTTGTACAAAGGTCTAAACACGATTTGTCCATTTACGATTAAAGTATATGATTGATGAAAGCCTTGTCAATACTGAATCTTTAGAAAAAAAAAACCCAGATAGATACATGTAGCTGGTGCATGATTTAAATAAAGGGTTTGCTGAAAACACGCACAATTAGCTGATATGATGAAATAAAATGTTTTGGGCGAAGATTCTGTTTGAGTTATTTTTAATTTCTTTTCGAGAGAGGTAAGCAAACAATTTGAAAAATTCGAGTCCATTCCATATATAGCGATTTTCAAAAATCCATATTGAACCATAGTAATTCCTTTAGACACTGAAATAATAATAGGTTCTCTATTTAGTAATGTTTTATTTGACAGTATTTAGTTGTATGATTAACCAAGCCCGTAAAAAGACAGAACACTGATAGCTACAAAAGAGGAATCAATGTGCTGCAAACATATTTATTTCCTACTATCTTTGTCTCACAAGTAAGCAGAATTTAAATAGAAGACGGGTTCATATTGTTGCCAGTAAATTAGTAAGCTAAGATAAAATACTAATAATGTACCAATTTACACCATAATAACAATAGTTCTCTTTTAAATTAAAAGTAGACGATCCAATCTGAAAACCGGAAGTTTACAATTCTACGTTGTGTAGAGCAAAAACAAGTATCGGGTATTGTATACGTACATACGGTTATTTTTCTACGATTTTAAAATAAAACGTATTATATTTGAAAAGAAATATTCCTATCATTTTCCATATAAATAATTGAACTATTTGTGAATTACATTTCACGGTAGAAGTTATATAGGATACTTTTTCAATTAAATATCTTTGTCGGATATCGTGGAACTTTATGGCCTCGTCTCGAGGTATACACACGCGTCGATGTTCTTCCACAGAAAAAGAGACAAAATGTCGGACACTAGGAAGTTCTTCGGCGAAAATCGTTACGTGCACAGGGTGGTGGAGATAATGAGGCTGATAAAATCCGGAAACGAAAACTAGCTCAAACCATATATGACAAGACAAAACGTAAACGCTTGATCCAATTGAAATTGCTTGGAGAGTTTGACTGGGCAGAATATGACAACGAAGAAAATGCATTGTTTTGCAGCGTATGTAAAAATACTCATCTCTGCATGACCCAGATTAGTCTCTTGTAAAAAGCATTAGGCAAAACTATCGAAGAGAACCCCTCAAATTAAATGATAAAAGTACAAAACATGCGATTGTTTTGCTCATGACCAATTCAAAACACAGCCCAGCACATCTGAATTATCCCAGGCTTTTAAAAAGGCGAAAGAGAAAACAGCGCTCTTTAAGAATCCCTCTTTAACACAGCATACTATATTGCTGAAGAAGGTAAACCTATGGCAAAATTATCAAACCTGTTTGACCTGCATGAAAAAATGGCTTTTCTTTTGGTTCTAACTATATAAACAATCATGCTTGTGGAGATTTTATAACAAACACTGCTGAAAACATCAAATGCACTACAAAATCAGAAATGATAGGGGCAAGATTTGTCAGTGTTATGTTTGACGGCGTGACAGACAAATCCATCAAGTAACAAGAAATTGTTTATGTTAGATTTGTTGAATCATCAGGACATGTGTCTGCAAAGTTGGCTAACGTTGCTGCTATTAAACATGGTGCATCTGTCAATATTGGTCGTGGATCTGGTGCTGTCAAGCTTATGATAGATAAGATAAACATGAATCAGTGAAGAGAGTGAACAATACATTGCCGTGATACATTGTGTTGCACATGACATTGAGCTCATAACAGTCGAATGCAGTATTAAGCTGATTAATTTAAGATCCTGAAATGTATATTAAGTTTTCTCAAGGAAACAACAACATTCTTAAATATATATTACTAATCTAATAATGTAAAAATAAAACTTAACTTTTTTGTTTTGTTAACTGTGTTAAATATGTTTATTTTTTGTAGTAAACAGTTGTAAGCTCAATTGGCTTTTAGAAACGTAATTTTGCTTCCTGAATATCAGTAACAGTACATCGACTGGTCTGATTGAAACGCAATCTTAGAAAAGCATGCAATATACATCCGAAGCTTCGAATCTCTTTTCAGAGAAAAGCGTTTAATGCCCGTGTCATTGCTAAAAGCATAGCATGGAGACATTTTGTGGAGCGGGAATGATTTATCGATTGGTGAACGTAAAGTTCAGACTTACCTTCAACATAAAGTTCAAGAGTCTATTACTAATTCTCATATGGGTGCCTACATATCATATTGAAAGTCATATCAAGGTTTGGAAATACAATAAATTATATTTTGAAGTAAATTGTGTTTATTGTTTATTGGGTTTATCGTCCCACCAACAGTATTTCAGTTATCTGGAGACGGTGCACACTTGAAGCAGATATAGTGCTGCTTTCACTGTGTATAGCATGCCGTGAACACCTGGCATGATACCACACCCGTCACATTATCCTGACACCGGGCCAACCAGTCGTGGAACTACCCTTATATTTGCTTGAGCGTTAGCAAGGGAGCTATACCACTACCATTTTAACGACTTTGGTATGTCGCGGTCCAGGATCGAACCCGGGGCCTCCCGTACCTGGAGCCGACGCTCTACCGATTGCGCTACCAGGTCCGGTGAAGTAAATATATAAATATTCAAGTAGTAAACACTGTTTTATTTTTCAATAATATAAATCACATTAATGAAATAGGTTGGCCTAAAACAATAATATGTCGTTATTTTATCAAGTTCCTTCAACAATATTTTTTGTGTGTGCTTGTGGTGTGTGGTGTTCTAAATATAAAAGCGGTTGTTGTGTCGAAGTAAACATAACAAAAAACTTTGCTTGGGCATTAAATGTACACGCACGCAAGAACATGTGTTTACACACACACACACACACACACACACACACACACACACACACACACACACACACACACGCACGCACGCACGCACACACACACACACACACACACACACACACACACACACACACACACACACACACACACACACACACACACACACACACACACACACACACACACACACACACACACGAAAATAAAACTCAGCGTATTATAATAGCAAGAAGTTATTAAACTTTTAGTAAATGTAAATGGTTACACAAAATCTTCAAATAATCAACTATGATTCCATTTTTTATGTTTATTTGCATTGTTAACTTCTATTGATGTCAGAAGGTTATTGACATATATAGTATATGGTATATCAGTATATCTACTAGCATATCTACTTGATGCCTAATCCTAATTAGTTTCCTTTGAACGTTATTTTATGTACATAACCTTGTACTTGAGTAACTGATTTATTCTGAGTATTGGCCCTGCCAGATAAACTTTTTCTAGATAAGATTTTCTTAGCCTGTTACATTTTAACACTTAATTGTAGACAAAATTCATAATAGCTACATATACTATTGAAATCAACTCAACTTATAACTGACTGCACTGAACGAAAAATCTGAAAATTTGAAAAAACACCACAAGTGTGTAATGGTTTTTGAAATGAGAGAAGCACAAAAATGGTTAAATTTGTCTTAAATGTCCGAAAGAAAGTAGGATATATTATATAATCAAAGTAATCCGGACAATCAAGCCCGGAACACCTTAAAAGCTAAACGATAGTATTTCGGGAAAATAGATAAAGGACAAAGTCTTATCAGCATTGCAACGTATCATATACCAACATTTGAAAAAGCAGAGGAGAAAGGCATTCACATGCAAGTCAAATGTTAAAGTTAGAAACATCTATCTGTGCCGATTTAATAAACAAAAGAAGCAATCCCAACATTTATGGCCTCGGAACGGTCAGACGGCAAAAGGGACCGACTGCGAAAGTAAACCTGTTTTACAGAGCCCTTATCTCGCACTTCCTGTGGGGTTACTCAAATGCAAGCAATGAAAGGAAAACCGATCTATATGAATAAAACAATGTCTAGAAGTTATAATGTCGTTAAATGATGAGTGACGTAATTGAACAAAATATATCCATACAGCATTAAGAAGAGAGAGAAGTGATATTTCTATTACAAGAACTGCACAAAATGGTTGTTGTAAAAGAAATTAATTCATTAAGCAAGAAATAAAACTGGTCAGGGAAGAAAGCCTTACTCATTTATTAGTTTCAGCTAGATCCCCATTGATTATCGATATTGTAAAAAGTCACACAACAAATGCTTTCAATGCATTTCATTTTGGCAAAACAGATATATTCCATCAAAATATTGCCTAGGATATAATTTACCCAAAGTTCTATTTAATTGATTGCGTTTGCCATACTTCTAATATTCTGAATATAAGCGTATAGTTTATGCCTTTTGGCCTGCATTATGACGTTTTTGTCCATTAAGGCGATTTTTCAGTTAAATATTGCTGTGGCGTTCAGACAATTGAATTTCTTACAGAAATGCTTGTTTTTGCAATTTAAAAATATGGAAAGAAAAAAAGTATCAAAATATGTTTTTGCTGAATTGTATTTTTATTTGTTAGAACGAAAAGAACAGAAGCTGCTCAAAACCAACCAGAAATCAGTCTCCTCATACGAAAGTTCATTTCCTATTCCTCGGAGATTGTGAAAATTTAATATCGTTACATTAAAACAGGTACATTTAACCGTGTTTTCAATAATTGATATTTTTTGTGAATAAGACAATTCCTTCAGGAAATAGGAGTTTTATCAACTTGATGCATGCGAAACAGTTAGATATACGAGACTAACGTTATATACATGCAGCAATAACACTTATTTTTTAAATGTGTTGGTTGGGCAGTTATTGGTCTGAGTATTTAAAATACGAAATTGTTTGTTTAACATTTACATTGTTATCTGAATATCATTATTAAGAAGGTTGTGAATACAGTGCGGTAAATGTAACAGACACATTAACCACAGACAAGATGGAAACATAATGTTTTCATTATAGTTTATACTACTGCAACACTGAATAACGGTCGTATCGGCAAATATAGAACAAAAGGCAATTCTTGTTATGTATTTAAAGGCATAAGAAAACGTTTGTATGTATGTGAATAAAATCATAGATAGACGTTCATAATAATTTTAGGGATAAACGGTATATTGAAAACTTTGGTAGCTCTGTATGAATCGTGAGTTTAATGATAATAAAATAAATGTCTGTAGTAATTTTAAATACGATTTCATCTTGCAGTTGTACCTTGTTTATGACAAGCAAAGTGTGTGCCAATTTGAGTGTAGATCGCAGATGATTTGATGTTGTGCTAATGTTAAGACATCTATCAACAGTTGCCATAGCGTGAGATATTTAATTGTCATTGTGATGCAACTACATCGGGACGAACTATGGCGGCGCTTTTAAAGGCTGATAAACCGCTAACAAAGCATCGTTTCGAATTATTGAAAAGCAAAGTGTAAAAGACAATATACAGAATTAGAAAATTGACACAACTTATGTATTGAATGGTTCAATGTTGACGTGTATGCCAGATTTTAAGAAAATTATCCACCAAGTTATAAATTTATGGTATTTTTGTCTTCTAAAATTTATATTTAAGTTGTCTCCGTTTCAGAAAACTCCAAAAATATGTTGTATCCTCGTATACGGAAACATTTTATATAATACCTTATTTCACTAATAAATGTTACAAAAGGAGTTATCATATAACGAACATATTTATTCATATTATATATTACTTTCCTATTCTAGTTAACACCCGTTGCCCCTAGTCCTAGACCAGTTTAACGTGATAACACTGGCACATGCACATTAATATTTAACACTCACTGGACCTTGCTTAGAAGTTTTCGCTATTAAATTTGTTTGTTAAAAAGCGATGTGTGCTGACTTCTTAAATATTATCATATTGACAAAATGCTTACTAATAAGATGATAGTTTCCTTTTTCCTGCTTTAAATGTTCGTGGCAGAACAGACGGATACATGTCATATCTGGCAATGTAATTACGGTCTATTCAAAGCGGATACAATAGTTCTGTTATTGATTAAAAATACAAAAGTAAATTTAAGCAGCCTGATCAATATTTCTAAGTAATATATATTTAATTGTTTTTGGTTGTCCATTCATTCAGTGACATGAATTGTCTTTTGAATAGTGATTTATGTCCTCAGTAGGTTAATATTCTTCGATTGATTAACTATTCTTTACATATACTCGCCCTGTTAATGAGTTGTCATTGTTTCCCAGTACTATTTCATTCCCATTGGTTGATCTTATCATAAATTTATAAAAAAAAACCTATTAGTCTAGTATGTGGTCGTCAATACATAGGTTTGGCATATTCTGTTTTCTTTATATCTTTAAGCGTTCATAGAATTTATTTGTGAATATGAAAGTGAACTATGAAACCGATGGTATGATGTTTTCCTAGAGTCTTTCTCAAGTATGTCTTGTACGATAAGGCTTCATGTCAATTGGCCTTCCTTGAACTTTTGATTAGAATTAGATGTACATTTTTATATTACAAGCTCTGTTTACAATAAAATCAAAATGGCTTTGTTGTAAGTAACCATTTTTTCCAATGCAAAAAGATTGTTTCAAACATATGAGAGTTATAACAGAAAACGAAGCTTATTTGAGAGCCTGCAGTAAATCAGCAATTTTGGGCTTAATTGTTAGACAATTAGGCGAACAGTTTCGCCGACTAATTTGTTCATAGACAACTCTGTCGACTATTATCAATAATTCAGGTCATTCATATGACATGAACTACACAGTAAGTAGCTACTGATAAGTGTATGTGGTCACATGTTTCTAGTAGCTTGTTTTGTCGATGTTTTCCTCTTAAACTGATTTCCTCTTAAACTAACAGATTCTCTGACTGTATCGGCACTTTTATTTAATTGCAAAACATCACCATTTAGAATCGATTTGTCAAACATTTGCCTTAATTATATCCATTTGAGTATTTCAAGCTGTAAACAAGTCTCATTTATCTGGTGGTGGATTTCAATATCGGTGGTAATTCTTCTCTCATTTTCCTCAAAACCTTTAATAATCTTGTCAGAAAATCGATTGTTCACGTACGTGTACTTTATAAAATAGTTCTTTCAACTTATAAACAAGAACGTTTGTATACTATCATTAGAGAATATTTTTAAAACAATTATAACTTTCTGCAAGCATATTTTTAAATGTTGTTAATTACTAAATACACGCTAATGACTTGTACCGTCTCCCGATCACAAATACAGATATCAGACGATAAAACCAACGTTCAAACACACAAAAGGACTCCTTTCTTGAAAATGTCTCCCAGACAGCCTTCAACCCGAAAATATCTCTCTTGTCAGAGCATTGAAGATCTTTAGAATTAAAATGAAATTATTGATAGTCTTACCCATTTAGTCTAGTTTATTGTTACAATCTGACGAAGGATCAGCAAATCACACGTATTTAACATCGTGTAGTTAATGAAGATAACAGTCATGGGTCTTTTTTGCTGAGTATCGTTTCTGCTCTGCATAACTGAACTTATATTTCGAATGCACTTGAATTAATTATAGTTTGTGTCTATGCATGAATCTTGTGTCTTGTTTATGCATGTATCTTCTGTTATATTTTGGTATATACCTGTTTATCGTATTTAATACTTGACTATCTTCACTAATGTTTTGTTTAATAAAATATATATTAATTTTGTTATCGGAAATGCGATTTCAGAGGCACATATAAAATGATCATTTGTTTATACCACTTAAAATGTGGTTTCTACATATAACTTGTATACATTGCGTTTAGTGTTATTTCAAATTTAAATATACATGTATATTGTAACACTCACAAGATAGTGTCATGTTTTCGTATTTAAAAACATTAAGTATTATTGAAATATGCTCAATGCGAAAACAATAAACACCCAACAATACATTAGGTGTTAATAAATAAAAAAACAAACACCTAATAATGTTAAATAATTCTCTTATTTATTTTATCATGTGACCGGTTTATCGATGTATGTGAGAACTAATCAAGACATCATGTTTCAGATGGGTATATATTTGGTCAATTATCCAGAGAGAGTTTGCATCAAACTAGCATATGTTAATATAGCAATCTGATAAACCACGTGTCTGATTGAATAAAATAATACCATACATTGGCGAGATAATAGTAGTCATTCTAATATTTGCAACAAATTTCATACCGTGAATTGCTTAAAGTTTCATGTGTAGATTAAGAAATTAAATATAATGTAATATCAAATGTAACTATATTAGGTAAGTGCTTACAAAGTGTGCAGAAATAATTTTCAGAGAAATAGGATATACATATTTAAATCTACAAACATTATAGCGTTTGTAAAATAATGTTAAAGAAGACCGATAAAAGAAAGGTATCAAGAGACGGTGTCCATTAAAGACTGGCTTCACTGTGAATATTATGACATGAACATATGGCATGATACCACATGATACTACACTCACATTTTGTTGACATAGGGCCGACAACATTTAGAAGAACCCTTATAAATAATTGCTCGAGTGATAACACTGAGCTATAGAACTATTACTATTTACCAGTTTGGTATGTCACGACCCAGATTGTTGGCCAGGAATATATCGTGCCAACATAATCAAATATAGCCCTCGTGTACCTCATTTAAACGTTATTTATTCACTACTGAACAACTTTCTAGCGCCATTGTCTGTTTAGTATAATCTCTGTTCTTTATTTTGTCTACATGCTTTACATACCTAATTCTAAATATATTACGAATAGTTTTCTGCCTAAAATGCATTAATCACATAGAAGACAATGTGACTAAGAACTTACGAAATTGTAGTTTGGACTAATATGCCATGTGAACGTAATAATCTACCGTGCAACGAAATGTTTTCTAAGTTATAAAACTATGAAATATGATACAAAGGGCCTTTAGACTAAAACATTGTGTATACGTTTACAACAAAGTATACATATTTAATTATTTAACATACAATTTTAGGCAAAAGTACAATTTAATAAAACAACACTTTTCCCTCACTTTCTGGCAACAATTGTTGGCAGGAACTTTCACTAACTTAATAAATGGTTAGATGTTCACCTTATTGTCTCGCACAGCAATAACCTTGGATATATTAGTAACATGCAGCTAATAAATGATGGAGAAGGCCCTAGATTATGCCAACGCACCTCAAGTTAGCTGCTCTGCCTCTTTCTTTGTTGTAATGCACACGATATTTGGAGACGGAAAACGTTAATTAACCCACCTTTCGATTACTGTTACCAGTAGTAAGAATAGATTGCTTTTGTATAGAAGCATTTGTTGTTTAGATCTTATGTATATACCTTGGGCTACTTGTATTATGGCCAGCTTCGTTTTAAATTGTATGTATTTTTAAGCATTTATGTATTTACATCCGCATCACGTCGTAATTGTCTGGGAATTGCTGGTAAGTTATTAAAAAAGTTAAACAAACAAGAAGTTTCTTCGTTCTTTATAAAAAAAAATCTAAGTTGATTCACACACGCCAAGAGAGGGGCGATAATGGTTGATAAACTGAAAGATTAGGATACGTGTGACGTTTATTCTGGTGTTGGTTGACATTTTCAAGGCGATATACATATTGTAAAAGTTTAATATCTTTCTTAAGTGCCTTAATTTTCTTATTGAATTAATGCTAACGTAAATCTGCCAAAATTAATTAATGATGTTACAGGAAGTACCTTTATGATGGGTTTTACAATTCGTCCCGGGTTTGTTTTACATGATTAACATTTACATAATTCTCCTTCCTTATTAATTTGCTAGCCACTGCTCTGGAAAAAACAGGTTAAAAGTCTACTTAGATTCTGAGAACATTATTATGCTCCGTTAACATTTGGCAGTTCGTTTCTTAAATATGGCCTTTTAAGCCTTTCTTAATTTTCATCTCCCTATTTGCCGACAGATAATCAATGACCAATTGCCTCAAACGGCGCTTGAATGAACAGGAGAGAGCGAAACCAAATACATGTATAAGTCCTTCACCATATTACACCATCAGTAAGCCCTTCGTACTAGATCTCATGTCAAATTTCTGTCAAACGCGGCATCTGGCACTTCAATAGCTCGACTAAAGAACGAATTTCTCCATGGATGTAAGAGATTTTTTATTTGCTTAGTTGACACTGAAAACATTAGACTGTTCAGAGACAATTATTAGTAATTACATATCTAGTGTATTGAGTTCTTACGTTTTATTCATACCACCATTGTTTAAGCAAAAAAATAAGAACAAGCTGCAATCACAATTTAATACTTGTCCTGTTACGAGGCATTATGAATAAGATTCTTTATTCGGTAATCCTATGACGTTTGAGTCCGAATATCATATTAATAAACAATATCACCATAAACGAAATAAGCACTAAAAGATGAAATGGGTTTATCAGAAGAGTGAATATCACAATCAGAAATAAATTTGCATAAACAATTTCACTTATATCATATTCGATAAGACCTAGTTAAAACTGACACAGTGCGTATTTACCATGTCTAAATTAAACATTTTACTGTAGTAAACATTTTTTGTCAATTACGCTCGGTCAAACACATATTATAAAGGTATAGAAATTTGTAAGATTATATACTTTCCCCAATCTTCAGAACATTTTGCAAAGATAATTCAATAAAATACTTGCATGTTAGACGGATGAGTAACACATGAAAACTTATATCTATCGGAAGACAGAAAAAAAGAAAATAAAAAGAAAGAAATAACGAAAGAAAGAAAAAATGGACGAAAAAAGAAGAAAGGTAAAGAAAAATGAAGGAAATAAACAAAGCAATCATGTTACCAAGTTCCAGAGACTAACTTTACAGGTCATTGTTGTTCCAATGCAAAGAAATCAAAGAATGCAGCGCCTACTTTCTAATTCACTGCCTTCTACAAAATCTCAAAAAGATTATCTTAACAACGCGTCGTCAAAACAGTGAGGAGCATAAAAGGTGTCTTTATAAAAAAAACAAAAACATTTGCATTAAACTCACTGAAACACTCGGAGAATTATGACGATATATGAATTGAACTTGAATATCTAAAAAACGGAAACTAAAAAAGCACCATCACCTTTGGTAAAAGGCATTAAACCAGTCGTTTAACTCGTAAATCTATCATTAAACGGAAATAGGTTCAAAGGTGCAAGATGCATTATTTCTTGTTTAATAGACATTATCTGCTTTTTATACTGATATCAGAACCATGTGTGTTGCTTTCGTCGCAGTTATTCTATTCTATAGATAATTGACTATGACACGATGCTGATACACGGAGAAGCCAATAATGAAGAAGGTGTTACTTCATCAAGGACGGTGTGAATTCATCGAGACAGACATGCTCCATGTGGGATCATTCTGATTAGCGAGACTGTGCATTATAATGAACAGCCAGATGTTATCAACACAAAAAAAAAATGCTGATACAAGAAAATTGTTGGGTATACGAAAGCAGAATAAAATTATAACTTTCACAAGCTAGTGAGTAATTTTGAACAAAAAAGCGTCTTAACAACTTTACACTAACTATGTAACGGAAATGTTAATATTACATTGTACATACGGTCCGCTAAGTCGGTTAGGTCAGTGCATTTCTTATAAATTTTAAAAACAAAATGTACAGATTTTTTTAATGTGTTGTGTTTATTCGGGTTCTCAATATACTTTACAATGTTGAAACGTAACATAATATAATGTGTACAACAAACGACATTGTACGAGCTAGGCTATATTTAATTGTTAATATAAACATTATCTACAATTAAAATAGAACCTAGAATGGAACAGAAACGTTCTTATCGAAATTTGCAAATCAATCCAAAATTGTAAAAAAGACTAGTTCAATTGAAATTTATCGATGATTTTCAATAATCAATACATTAACATCAATAGAAACATTTACTTACAATCAAAAGCATATTCCGAAAACTGACTGTCGTCAATGGCTATGACGACGTTTCTTGGCCGGTTAATGACTGATTAAACACAAATCAACATCCAATTCTGTGCAATGATACCCCAAGGTAACACTTTCTGCTTCAGTTGAAGGTTGTATTTTACTTTTTATATTTGATATAGAATATCCAAATACATTAAGGGTTTTGAATATCCAACAATCTCTTTCTACTGTTTTATGTATTAAAAAGGACAATCCTCGTTTTAAAATGGCGTGTTTATATTCAATAAAGTAGCTTAGTTTCCAATTTAAAATTGAACAACAAATGTTAACCGTATATAATTATTATTATTATTATTATTATTATTATTATTATTATTATTATTATTATTATTATTATTATTGTTATTATTGTTATTATTATTATTATTATTATTATTATTATTATTATTATTATTATTATTATTATTATTATTATTATTATTATTATTATTATGCATAACAAGACAGAAATATACTTTATTCATAAACATTCCTTGTTAATACTTAAAGCAACCATACGAACATTTTTTATTATGATATTCATGTTACATAATACTCGTTGTATACACATGTCTGTTTATTTGTTACATAATGAAACTATATATAATTTACGTATGTCATTGACCACTTTCCGATTATTTGTTAATACAACTTGTGTACTGACGGGCCATTGGCCTAATGTATGAATGGATAAAGTACCTATCTATCTATAATTGAAAGCATGCTACTTAACAATTTGTATTATCAAAGAAATATTTATCTTACTGACTGACTATCCTTGCCTTGCAAATTAACAGATAAACTATAATTTTATGTTTGTTTCTTTTATAATGACAAAGACATTTTATAAAGTACGTTTTACCTTAGACCAATGTTCAAAGAATTTATTTATAAATATCTACTTAAGACGATATTAATATTCAAAATGATATTCCTACATTCTCTAATGTGGTCTCCACATGAATCAAGGCAACTTAAGAATGGGTCTTAATTAAGACGTCCTTACAATCATACCTTCAAATGTTTGCTTTTACATGTATTAAATCACTTATCTTAAAGATGGTTTTACTCGTTATTCGGTTATTACAATTATTCGATTAACTAGTTACAAATTTATAACGCGATTTAAACTTTTTACCGCTTTACAAACAGTTGTTTGCAGATTTTATTGCAAAATTTGATGGTAAATAATGTACTTCATACACATTAAGAATTAAAATTATTTACTTTGTATTCTCTACCTAAAAATCTCACACGTTACATTATTAACTAAAACTTTGAAACAAGAATATCACTGCATTTATATTTATAGTTCACTTCAGGACTGTATTGATTCCCGAAGTAATAGCATACTGTTGAACATTTCCACTCTTCTATGATGCCATATAGCACGTGTTAGGGAGCCTTCCCGATGTTAAAATAAATTAACTCTATTTGAAACTCCTTGGCTAACTTCGTTATACCATTGGTGTGGCATTTATCATCGAAGAATCCCGATGGTATAAAAGAATACTGGCGGTAAGCCCGGTTTCTCTTCATAGTCTACAAGAAGCTTATATTGTGGTAACATGAGTACATATACATGTAAACTGCTTAGATATTAGAACATCTTTATGCCTATCCCTCTTTCAGTTTTACATTAATATTGCATTTCTGTTTCTATTTATATTTCCATTTATTTCTTCTTGTTTGCCTTAGGGTATTTCTAGGGAGACATTGTTACTTTGAGGCCTTTTCTGTTTTCATATTATTATTTTTATCTTTATTGCTTCTATATTTGAATTTTATCTTGATGTATGATTGTTCAAACAAGGAAACATAAGAAAAACAGACATGAAACAGAAGGAAATGTATATTATTTCGTATTTAAAAGTTAATCACTTCAACGATCGGTCTCTTTTGTGTCCTAGTTGTCAAAGGTGACAATGCCTTGAAGAAGGAAATATAAGCAGAATCATTTGTATTGCATACGACACCATGAATTAAACAAAATTAAATTTATTTAAATGTAGTGATAAGTTATAGTTGCTAATATCTGTCATTTGTCAATATATTGGATATTATATTATAATAATATATCTTATTAGATGAAATACGAAAGTTTAAACTGCAAAGTGAACATGAGGATATAAAATAACATTCTCTAACATTCAAAACAAAAGCATATTCTCCATTTAATAAAGTACAGTATATCTTAGTCAAATTTATGATAATGTTTATTATATTATCTTTTGTTACTTGGTCGGCAAGTTGTCAATATTTGTAGGATGGGATTAATTACACTTTAATTAAACATAAAGAAGCCATGTAAATATAATGACTTTGCCATTATCTATTAAATTAAATAACAATGACATCATTTAATAGAATTTAGTTGTTTCTTGTTAGGCAACTTTGACAATAACAATTTTAACTTGTCCGTTAATAGAATCATAGAAAGAAGTACACCATTATTTCACTGTGAAAATATATTTTGGTTACAAAATACATCCTTGTTTAGTAGGAAAACAAAAGTAATAAATTTAATGTTATGAAAGATTTTAATACGCTTTCTAAACACGTAAAACTCTGTTTATTACTAGCAGTATGCGTGTCAATTTGTGTATTTTAACTTTAAATTGCATAAAAATATTCAAATCCTCAGTTAGACAAGAGTCTAGGGCTATAATAAGATGCTTGTCTTACTTTATATACACATATATTTATTTCATGCTAATATAAATTTAATGAATTTAGTGTTGGCAATTTTATATTCCAGCGTAAATATGCTTTCGTAATTGAAATGTCTCTGAAAATAAAATTATCTAAAATAAGACATTTGTGCAGGCAAATGAAACAATTTTATTTTCTGCGTTTGAATTTAAGCAAGTAAAGATTTGTTCACGTGAGGTTTAATAAAAGAATATAAGGCGTGTCATTGCATTACAGTTTTATAACGTGAAACATATAGGATGTTATGGTATACTATTGCTCATGAACTTTAACATGGAACTTATTACATATTTAAGAAAACTGAAGTGGCTTTCTAGTATCCCCGTTTACAATTGTATGCTTCTTTATAGCAAATCGGTTTTTCGATTTTTATGATAAGGCCACTTTCTATTATAATTATTGAATAAAATCAAAAGACATGGTCACCGTACTTAGATTAAGCAATCTTGCATCAAAAGTCATGTCGCTGAACAGACATTTACATGTCGAAGCCATTTTATTGGTACTGCAGAGTTCAATGCAGCAAGAACAGTTACTTTTTAGTCTAAGACCAGAATGTAAGCATACATGTTGCTATACAAAATCCTATACTTATTACACAATTCAGTCAATACTGTAAGCTATGTTAAATTTGCAATAATTACTTTTTAATTATTGCGAAATTAATATGCCCATAAATATAAGACAAAATTTCAGAAAACCCTCATATATACAATTATTAAGAAGATTTTTTGTATTCAAAAGCAAAGTGCCCATCAAAACCTGATTGGCAAGGTAAACAAAGATAAGCCTTTTAACCCGTTAACCAACCGCTGGTACAAATATATTTGCATTTGACACTTTGTTTGCTAAAACGATGTCTCTTATAAGAACGTTAATCAAGCTATATGTACAAATATAAAACAAAGTTCCAGACCATTACTCCTTCCCCCTTACTGGCGCTTGTATGTTAGAATTATTCCAAATTACATGAGGTCTACATCAGTTCACTTTTTTTTTCATAAACTTGTGTTTTTGTGAAATAATTTAGTAAGGTAAATTTGGGTCATTAGCAAATACAGCAGGATAAGCATCTCACCATTTGATTATTTAAAACATATAGTTCTCTTTCTAGGAAAGCCGCGATAATTTGCTTGAAAACCCTTATCTAGATAACAACATGGCTATTACGAAACCAATTCAGGCAAGCGGGACAACTACTCATTCTCACAACGGGTGTTTTAAAAAGTGCAGGGTGGTGAAAATTAGTATTTACAAACGGTGTTGGTAATGCGAGCGCGACGTTTCTATGTTTATAGAATGTTTATTTAGTCTTGCATTTTATTTATTTCTCTAATATCTTGTCATGAAAATGAAGTTTGTTTAACCGTATGTCATAACATTGGTACACGTAAATTACCAATACGTTGCAACTGAGGAATATAAAGAACGAGCACATTCAAGATTTAGCATCTCAGAATGGAGTCAAGCATGTTTGCAGATTTGGGGATACGTGCATGATTAGCTTAGACAGACTAATCTTGGATACAAGTACAACAACGAAGGATAAACAGATTGCTCATGCGAACGCGGTACCTATGATTTATTCTGACAAGTGCAACAATGTGGCTCTAAGGCATTATGTAGCATAACATAAGACGTATCTTTCAGAAAGACTAGATAGGTGCCTTTAAATAACATTGTCCCAGACACCTTATGTTAATAAAGACTACGTTTTGTAAATAATGTCTATCTATCAAAACAAAGTCTTGAGTAAACAAAACTTGTTTTTCTTTTTTTTTTTACCATTTACGGCGATATCTTAGATGTAAGTCGAGAATACATTTATATATGTCAATATTTTCCTGCCTTTGCATTGTCATACTTCATAATAATCTTAAACGATGATTCGTCTTCTTCATAATATTATTTTTTTAAGGTTGCTATTAACAAATTTATCATCGATTTCCGTGAAATAGAATTTGTATTTCATCTGTTTTTATAGTCCCTTTTAAAATCTGAATTACATTATTTAAATCAAATCTCTTCAAAAACATTTTAAAAGAAAGAGAAATCATTTTATTTTAATATCTGAGGTTTCCTGTTTGAAATTGTCCACTGAACTTTCTTCTCACTTAACCTTTCAGAAAAAAAAAATGTATATTTTATAAAAAAAATCGCTATCGATATGAATGGGTCAATCTAAAAACAAATATATGTGAATGAATTCTTCCGCAATGCCTTAGCAAAATTGATTCAAGAAACGGTTTTGCGGTTTACAAACTCGTGTATGCATTGTATGTATTTAAGCCTAACATATTTTAGAATAGCTAGAACATGTATGGTAAAAACACACACTAAGTGATAGCCTCAGTCGATGCCCGATGTGCCGTTTCCTATGTCATCTTGATCCAGTGGATTTTATTACATTGTGCAGGATAATGAACTTATTTATTAAACATTAAATACCGTCTATATGATTTTGCATTTTACTTAAGATAGGTCTTAAATGAATGCTTATTTTCTACATGAGTCGACCAAAGTAAGCTTAAGACTGAAATGGTGAGATGATACGAATGTCCTATGGCATTACATATCCTGGTTTAGAGTCGCAGAAGTCAGTGCCGCCTCGCGTGGGATTGTTGCAAATATTTCGGCCAATTATAGTTAATTGAACCCTCGTTCTAATAGCAGTTCAATGCCTCATTTCGATCCTTCCCTCTAGTGAATAAGTGATATTCGTACGCGGCATTGTTCATTCATATTGTTAATTTATGAGAGATGTGTTGCTGAACATTTTCAAAGCATATAGATATAAAAGTGATACATGTAGAATATCATATCAAATTGTAAATGATAATGAATACAAGTGTAAATGTCGTTTTAAATAATTAGAATATATGACAAAGTCCTATGAGCATTGCAACATAAACCAAACTCCGAAAAGGCACAGAACAAAGGTATTTCACATGCAAGCAAAGCGAAAAGTAAGAACAAATGTGTGATGAGTCATTTAACGAAAAGAGCAAACCCGACAGTTACGGCCTTGGAACGGTCAGTCGGCAATATGGACCGACTGGGTTTTACATTTTTAATTTTTTGCAACATTGTTATGTTTACTTTCATTGATAAAACTCGCAAATAAAATTATCTCTCTTATTTATTTATTATTTTTGCATTAGCAATAAAATATCAAATATGTGTTCTTAATGGAAGGTGTGGTGAACGCAGTATTTTGCGAAATATTTGTTAACATTAGCATGGGCGTATGTAGGTTGCATTCGGTAGTTTATAACAGAACGCCCAGATATTTCCCACAGCATTATTCTTTGCTACGCCGATATTATATATGAGTATATATTTTGATTTCTCCTTGTATAATGATAAAAATACACAAATTAAATTAAATATGCTATATAAGGCAAGGTGCATTAATCTGGAAAAAGAAATATACACATGAACAGTACATCCCGTAACATCAGATACAATGATAAAGTGATCAGGATAAACTTTATTTTGTTTGTTATTGGGTTTATCGTCCTACCAACAGTATTTCAGTTATCTGAAGACGGTGTCCACTTGAAGCAGATATAGTGCTGCCTTCACTGTGTATAGCATGCCGTGAACACCTGGCATGATACTACACCAAATCACATTATCCTGACACTGGGCCAACCAGTCGTGGAACTACCCTTATATTTGCTTGAGCGTTAGCTTTGGTATGTCGCGGCCCGGGATCGAACCCGGGGCCTTCCGTACCTGGAGCCGACGCTCACTTTATTTTGAAAGGGGGTAAACTGATGCTTCAGTCGAAAATATAATCTTGTCATTTTAGAGTGAAACTATTATAAAACTATACAGCAGCCTAAGATTACCTGTCTTAACAGTTATACTGCCCTTACATCATATAATTGACGGATCGTAAAAGAAACACAATATATTTGCCGATGTGAAGAATTAATAGTGACTACAATATTTTAGCCCCTCTATTAGATTTGACTTATAAAATTCATAATAGACTTGTAACTCATTTAAATAAGAATTTTTTGCTAACTTAAATGTACTACATGTACATTGCTTTTTTAAAAAATCTATAAAAAACGATATTTGTACATGTTTGTAATACTGTGAAAAAAGAAACGAATATCAAACATATATTTTAAAGAAAAAAATAGTCATAAAATATTTTAACGTAAATTTAAATGACGTATTTTTATATTTATTTTAAATAATTATTTCAAACCGCAATTATTCCCACTATCTTGGGTGAGGAAAATTCTTGCTTGATTAAGGATGCAACTAACCCTTTTAACTTGTTCAAAGCTTAAATGCCAGTGATTAGCCATCAAGCGCTTATACTTGTTTAGACAACCCAGAGATCAAGACTCACAACCACAATCACATGCCCTGCGGGTATCGCGTTCAAATGGTGTGTTTTCGTACACACAATAAACAATAATGTCTGTTTTCTGATAAATGTGATAATTGATCCCGCTAACCCTTTGCATTTCTGGACAAAGTTGGGGTTTTCGGCTGAGAGAGAGAGAGAGAGAGAGAGAGAGAGAGAGAGAGAGAGAGAGAGAGAGAGAGTGGGGGGAGAGATATGTCATTATATTAACTATACAGAAATGTGGTATTGTTCATTAAATTATTTTTAAGTTTTTCGGCTGAGAGAGAGAGAGGGGGGAGATATGTCATTATATTAACTATACAGAAATGTGGTACTGTTCATTAAATTAATATAAATTTAAAGAGAAATATACTTTTGGGTCCTGACACAACTTAAAGCAATTAAATAGATTAGTACCCTACATTTTTCTGTTCTGTTTGATGATTTTATTGTTAATTAACGAATAGAATAAATTAAGCACAAAATTAAATACAGTACAACTTTGCAACTCAGAACAAAATTTCACTTAGAAATTGGTCATATACATCAAGTACACCAAATTAAGATAAATATCAATAAGCTTCATAATGCATCTAAGATTCCGGAACTAATGTTATTATCATTAAAATATGATAAAACTGTCAAAATAATAAAAGAATATTACAACTTCAACCTACCTATTATCCTTTTAGTAAATAATATTGCTTTTTCGACTATAAAATGCATTCTTAACAGACGTTTTACTTTTTAACTATTTTTGTTATTGCTACAGTATTCTTGTTGTGCCATTTATGAAGAAAATCCATTAAGAGGCGAGTAGGTAGAAATGCATATTTTCTCTAGTCTCTGTGGTGAAGTCATTGTGTAAGTTCAAATGTGGATAGATCTTGAATTTCTGGAGCCTCATTTGCAAAATATTGTACCTATATAGATACATAAACTTTATGCATATGACTTCAAAGAGATACTTGACTACAATACCTTGAAGATCATGTGCCCTAAAATCATTGAATGTAAATCTTACTTAAGAATGTATACGGACTAAACTGTATCTCACATTAGAGCAGCATAATTTAATCTTTGATAGTCGTGGCAACATTCTGTGGCTGAATCTTGATCGAATTCAATATAGGTCAATAACCGCCTCTTTTATTATTTGGTAAAAAGCTGCATTTGCCTAACCCCGAATTAGCATAGCTGTCAATAAGCATTTGTAAAGCATTTGAAAAGAACATCACGTATGCATTACTAGTGAAGATTGGATATCTCATCAACTGCTAAATCTTTAAAGGTCAGCAGCCGTTTTAGGAAGCCAAGCCAAGAGGCGTTTGTAATGAATTGAAAAGAACGTCACGTATTGCTAGTGGAGATAAGCTCTTCTACATAAGGTCTAAACATAAGTTGTCCATTTGGCATAAAAGATATACAGTAGAATCATTGTTTGTCAATACATAATATAAGGAAAATTAGATACTGTAGCTTGTACATGACATGAATAGTTTGCTGAAAACTCGTAAAAAGCCGATAGGATTTTTTAAAATGTTCTTGTCTAAGATTCTGTTAAAGTGCTTTTATTATTTTTCGACAAAGGTAAATGCATATAATCTGAGAGAATTTGAGTACAATCCATACATAAAGTTTCTAAAAATTCAATCTATGACCATTTTTTGCCCCCTATCCAGTACTTATAATTAAATTGTGTAATTAACTAAACCCGCAAATAGCAGGACACCGATAGAGTCAATAATTTCGTTTCCAGCAAAATTCTTATTACAAAACTAAAACCAGCCTGCTGCTGATTACCTACTGCCTTTGTCCCTTATGGAATTTTAAAAAGACAAAGTGGGATAATCTTTTCGGGACTTAGAAAGTGAAGCAATACAATGCAAGACGGATTCAAACTGTGGTCCGTAAACTCGTAAACTAATATTAAATACTAATAATGTATTACATTACCACCTTGTCTTTAAACAATAACAATAGTCATATGTCACTTTGTTGTGTTGTTGTTGTTGTTATCTTGTGTTATTGTTTGAGAAAAACTGTAAGTCATCAAAATATTTTGTTAAACTCAATCTGACTATACAATTATGTAAACACAATTCGGTTTTAATACGTTTTTGACAGAAAAGACACATTACACTTAAGGCGACCATGAGTTACGTTTATTTGATTACGCACGGCAAGTCAAAATATATTTTAATCCGGATATAGCCGGAGATACGATCGATATTGGCAGATAATGTTTCTTTTATAACGTCCAATGGCTTGCAAACAGTACACTAGATGCTCGAACATGTAAAAGCTTACATGTATAACTTATTAATACTGTATTGTTTTTAATGAAGATACAAAATATATTAAAGAAACAAAAAATGAAGGCAAATGTATATTATACAAGAGGAATTATTTCTTTCTTTTGCCTGATTGTGCAAAGTGAATTCATACATTCAAATATTTACAAAATAAAACTGACTTTCATTTCCATTAAGGTAAAATGGGTACGCATTTAAATAATATAAATTAATTACCAAATATATCTTATCTCTTATATCTTATTTTGTGCTTAATATGCTCCATCAGAATATGTTTCAAAGTTATTCAACAATAAAAATGCTCCTTATTTGAAAGGCATTGGTTTTTAATTACCAAAAGGCACAAAAAATTGCATGAAAACGGTTCACTTTCAGTTGTGATTCAAAAGACAATCGATTGTAAAATTTCTTCTGTGGGTTTAAAAGTTAGTTTCTTGTTTTCACACCAGCTAATGAGTTTCTTCTTTTACTGTTTTTCAAGCATCCGGTGTTTTCCCAATTGTGGATCTCAGCAGAATTCATCTAAACATGAACTTAACACTCACATTCAAGTAAAATTGATTTGAGAAATGGTGTGTGAATGAACACTTAAAACAAAAGCGAGAGTCTATCGAAGTCCCCAAACATATGTCAGTATCGACAGAGACCGACTTAGATAGACAGCATTCGCAAACATTAGTTATATTCTGGGCAAAAAAGATTTATACTGGTATTTTCATTATTTCGATATAATTATTTAAATTTTAGCTCAACACAGTTAAGGCAATATTAAGATTATTAATTTAAGATCCTGAAATGTGTATTAAGTTTGATTCGCATTAAGAAAAACTACAACTTAATATGCATATTATACATCTGATTTCGGCAAATAAAAAAAAAATCTTCGATTTGTTAACCTAACAGTACACTGATTGTCCGATCTGAACACAAAATGTTAGACAGGCATGCATTTTGAATCAAAAGCTTCGCCTCTTTTCAGACAAAAACTTGCTTTTTATGCCCTTGTCTCTGTTTACATCATAGCATGGAGTTGAGACAATTTATGGAGCAGGAAGAATGTACAGAATGGTGACCGAGATGACAAACTCAGACTCAATTTTCATGTCATGTTTGTATGTTTTGTAGTAGTTAAATAGCTTCTTTTTAATACTGCATTGATTTAAGAAGATCCGTGTATTGATCATTTATAGTGTGTGGCAAATTGATGAATCAGAGGAAGTGTATATCTTTTAATTAAATCTACTTAATGCCTAATCATAATTAGTTCCCTTTGAACTTTGCGTTATTTAGCATACATAACCACGTGTGTTATTTATTATCCTTGTGTTATTGCCTTACCGAGATAAATGAAGGTTTTCTTAGTACGTCACGTTTGTTCTTATAAATTATTTACTCCTAAACATACATCATAAAAAATATACATATTAATAAAGTCAACTCAACAAATATTTGACTGCACTAACAGCACATTATGTGCTTAAAGCAAAATAAAAATGCAATCGTGTGTTATGGTGTCGAAAATAAGAGAAGTACAAAAAGGGTATATTAAAATTAATTTAAAAAAAACAACTAAAGAAAGAATAATTCATAATATAAGCAAAGGAATCCAGACAATCAATCCTGGGGCGGCTTTAAAAGCCAAATGGCAGTATTTCGGGAAACTAAACCCTCACACGTTTTAAACATTTATTAGTTTCAGCCAGATCCCAAAATTCGGCACTTGCATCCCTATGGCAATGGAACCTGCGTCAATTCAGAACAGATCTATTCTGTATACAATGCATTTTTGTTTTACACATTCCTGAATTCGATTTTTGCATTCGAAAGCTCAATAATTGTCGTTAACCCATATTTTAATGTTACAAAATGGATAAAATTCTGCCTGAAAATAGTGAGCAGATGATCCATCATATTTTAAATTTACCAGAAAGTATGTTTGTTTATTGGGTTTATCGTCCCACCAACAGTATTTCAGTTATCTGGAGACGGTGTCCACTTGAAGCAGATATAGTGCTGCCTTCACTGTGTATAGCATGCCGTGAACACCTGGCATGATATCACACCCAGTCACATTATCCTGACACTGGGCCAACCATTCGTGGAACTACCCTTATATTTGCTTGAGCGTTAGCAAAGGAGCTATACCACGACCATTTTTTACGACTTTGGTATGTCGCGGCCCGATTATCGTGAAATCGACTTAAAGAATGATTCTCAAGATAAATGCACCATTTGCAATAACAGTCTCACGAAGATGTTTTAGAAGAGAAGAAAACGATAAGGAGAAACAACGTAGCTATATATCCACGGTTCCTGTTTCAACATCTTTAATGGATGTCGATATTTAATATGTTGACGAAATTAATATCTTTTTCTAAAAAGAAAAGAAAACAGAATGCAAACGGTGTTTGTATCCGTCTTTATCGGCCAGTATGGTGTAGGAAGCTGTAACTGGGAGATATTTAACAGTGATGTTTTATAATATGTATAAACAAAAGATAAACAGGCTTATCAACAACTTTTATTTACTTTACATACATGCACGTAAAATGATCTGAGAACTGAATTGCTTCTTTTGTTGTTGATGTTGTTTTGTTGTTTCTGTGTAAAAAAAAAAATATTTGAGAAGGCAAAAATATATAAAAACATGAAGAGGTAGATTTACTTTCACATTTGATTTGATTTTTATGTAGACCAATTGTTTTGATGTTTACGAAATGTGTTTTTGTTTTATAAAGGAATTGACAGGTAACAAACTGTTCTTTGTATCGATCATATCCGCCATTGAGAGTTATTCAAATGTAAAAGATGTGTTATAATCTATGAAAGAGATCAAATAAAGCTCATAACATCAAAAAATTAAGAATAATATATTGTCTTATTATGTGACACTTACAGAAGAATCTACAAACTATAAAACGTCCGTTTCCTCATTCACAACAGAATCACTTTGTAATCAATGCATGTAAAACAAAGTGTTCAAAAGATTGGAAAAATAAATTCGTACCTTATATGTCATGCTTTGTGACTGTGAATAAATGAACACCAATCTAGACTATGTTAATTTAGAAACAAGGAAGCAAATTAATGCAATTTTACGCTAATTAAGAAACCAATTTGAATTTGTGCATCAGGTGAACAAGTGTAATATTAATTGGACAAACGTTAATTAGTACAAACTTAAGTAGACCTCTAATGTGTTGGAATCAGGACATTTAAGCACACAAATAAAAATGAGTAAATCTCAATGCTGTCGACAATCGCCCCACACATTTATTGAATATACGTCAATATATGGAACGTATTTTATCTCACTACGTTAGTCTTTGAATCTTTGAATCAAGCATGCAATTAACTGATGCACATACATACGATTTAAAGTAATCGATATATTTTTTGAACCAACAACGTGCATTTTGTTTTCTTAAAGAATTGTAATTAACATTGACGAAATAAGATAATTACGATGACTACCAATCCATTGCAGGAGAGGAAAGTTTAAATGTAAACGGCGGCAACACTTGTTTCATGCCATACCCGCAGTATGCTTTTGTCAAAACCCACATGAAAAACGTTTGGATAATGAAAATACATGTAAAGGTTTGTTACATTATGAAGTCGAGTCTGAAAATGTTGACAAAGGCATAATAAGAATATATGTCCTTGCATTGGAACATAGTCAAAAAATTGAAAAGGCACAGAACCAAGTTATTCACATGCAGGCCAAATGTAAAAACAAATCAGTGATGAGTCATTTAACAAAAAGAGCAAACCCGAGAGTTACCGCCTTGGAACGGTAGACATTGAGATAAATATTAATTTCAGGTAGACAAAAATCTTTTGTTTCGGAGCAGATAAATTGACATTTTATATGTGTTAGTTAGTGTGTTAAAGAAATATTTTCTTTTTTTATTTTATTGTATAATAACCGAATAAGAGCAAAAAGACTTCATTTGCTTGACATCATTAACACCTTATCTCTCTGCTACATATGTGCGAATGCGCGTCACACGTAATAAGTATCAGTGAATAGTTTTTAGATTGATCCTTTTAAAGGTCCAAGTTTTAAAAAGCAACTATGACTCAAGGGTTGTGTCTGTATGCTTACACAACGGTTTTCTATTTTAGAACGATGATAGTTTACATTCTCATCAGGTACTCTAGACTGTGCCAAGGCCGCTTTCAACATCCCTGCATGGAAAAGATCCTGCCTGTAGAAAATGATAAATTGATTGGGTTCTTTAAATATTAGCTCTGACTAATTTAGATTAAACGCTAATAAGGGGTAATCAATCTGCAGTCCTCAGTGAAAGTGAAAATTACAGATCTTCAAATAGTGCGGAGTAGGTAAACATGTAGCAAAGGTTAGAAGGTAGAGTCAAAGAGGGATTTTTTTTATATTTATTTTCCTCTTTAATCATGTCTCCATCTGTGGTTGCCAATGTTATCACTTTGCAAATACAACACCACGTCCATAGTATCGATTATGTTCTAATAGTTTAACGTATTAGTGCAATATTAGTATTATGAATTCAAACATGTCTGTATGAAGGGTAAAAGAGTATATATTTCAATGCACAGACGTATGCCCGGAAATGAAATACCGCGATTTACATTTTCGGGCGTCATCCCATTCTGATATAGAAAAATGTTTATTTGTATTTAAATGATTATTTTTATATTTTACTGATTCTTTTTTTGCTAGATTGCTAAATTTTAAACTTGAACATTGTGCTTATATTTCTGTTACATTTTTCATTAAAACCCCAAACTGAAATCTTAGTTTTTAGCTCATACTATATAAGTCAAACCTGGATTACTTGAACACCTGATCGGTAAAATTACAGAATCTGTTGAACTGAACTGCCAATCCCAGAACTTTGCCTTCTTTGTTCTATATAAGTATGAGGTCGCTGCACAACCTGTAGCTCAAACAGTCTAACAGGCTGCTTGTTATATAGCCAATGTCAATCAATTATTATAAAAACTCTAACACAAGATCATCACACGATTATGGTTACTGGACACAACGTCCACTTCTAGACCGGTCAATTACTCCACCGTTATTGTTAGAAGCTTAGAAGCTGATTTACCTCACGCCCCCCTCCCCCCAACCTCCTCCTCCCCACAAAAATAAGCATTGCCATCCACGTATTACGTATTATTAACAAGTGAAGAAGTAATCTTTTTACTAAGGTTTCTCTGTTTATTTTCTATCTGAAAGAGAAGGGATTTACAGCAAATGCAATGCTTTAATTAAGGATCATTAAACAGTAAATGCAGTATATGTCTGATATTACTTTAATTTCATTTTATATAGGTCGACATCTCGATTTCTATTATAACGAAGTAATTACTAAGCTAGTGGAAATCACGTGCAAACATGTTGCAGTCTAGCATGAAAAAAATGTATATATTCAATGGCTTAAGTGTGACTGTAATTGTTTAAATGAACATTTTATTTCATTAACATTGATGTCTGATAACATTCTGAAGTGTGAGCTAACCCACAGTGATGTGCTAAAGTTTCTAGAGCAAATGAATTGCTTTGCACTGACAGTGACTATCTTGATGGTGTTCAAGATATGATCAACATAGCGCAAACATTGTGAAGGCAAAGTGCAGTAAAAAAAATCCTGTCGTACTCATAATTCAGAATATGCTATTGCAAAATATTTAAGCGTTTTCATTTAGCATTCAAGACAAGAAGTCGTGACTTACTTTCAATACATTTATTAATAAACTTTAATCCTAGAATTCACTTATTAACTTTATGAATAATCATACGTGATCGGAATAATGTGGCGGGTTTCATAAAACCCGATTGACATTAGCTTTTAAGAATAAGAAGAAATGGAAATATTACCCTTTCAATAATGTATCTCGAGTTATATTCTAATTTCAACATGCTACATTATAATTGATTTTGTATTTTGATAAAATAATGCCTAGTCTCTGGTAAGTGAATCGGATACATAATAAAAGTAAAAGGTTTATACGTGTTTTACCATGTGCCAACATGATTGTATATTTGTACAGTGGTGAATTAACGAATTCCCTTTTATGACTACCACTGTTCGTGCAAGTTAAACCATACAGAAGATAATGCAATCATGACTATGTTTTGTGCCTAAAATAGATAAAAAAAATGTTTTGTTAAATCAAGATACAAAATGTTTCTTGTTTGTCAAGAACTTTGTATAACGCATCACATAAGTGGAAAGGATTCTCAACTGAATGTTTACATCGGATAAGAAATTCAAATTTCACAGAAGCACTTTGTATGCTATTCAGTGTGATAAAGAATGTCTTAGATATAAAATTAAATTATTTAAAAGAGTTCTTGAACGCTATATTTTAAAATGTTCTGTTTATAACAAGCGCTAGACGTGTAATTTCTTCTGAAAATAATAAGTAAACAGATGGATGTTGCATGCTTAAAGACGAATAAAAGTGATTATTTGTGCTGTCCTCGAGAGTAGGCAATGCCTCTAATAATGGGGCAGACAATAACATAAATTCGTATCAGTTTGGCAGGATTTTGGTGAGAGTGTGTGTTTTTCTAAGAAAGGAATAAGTGCATGCGATGTTAATAGTACAGCTTGCAATATAAATAAATATCGTACAAGTAGCCGCGTAAATTACCATAGATGTATTTGCTATCAGCACATGATATCTGTGATGCCTTGGATGTCACACATCATCGATATGTCTTATTTTCTTTGTTGCTTATTTAAATACGACATTATTTCACGAGACTTTTTAACACTGACAGGTGTTATAATGCGCCTTTGGCGTCTTCACCACAGAAAATAGTTTTCCAAACTATTTCCTGAACCAACCGTCACCGAGCAAAATTTAAATACTGTTTATCGTTTATATTCTGTCAAATATTGGAATATAAGCCCATTTTCTTTTTGCATTATGTCGAAAACACACGCATGTCAAGTTTTTGTCGCATGCATTTTAATTACTTCTGTCTTGATCAAGCTATGATAAGTGCACCTTTTTCCTAAAATGTATATCGTGTGTGCTAATATTCTTCGATTTTTCTATAAATTAATAAAAAGGCCACTCTAAGATACAATCTTGCAGTTATATCTAATTTTTAGATACTAAAAATCGTTATAAGTTGTCGTTCAAACAAATATTATTTAACACAAAATAATATTTCCCGACTGCGAAAACATGAACAATGTTATTTATCTGTCTTGTACGGGGCTAATCCCATTCCGATTGTATACATTAATATTATTGCGCCTGTGATCGAGGGTTAGATGTGCGGACTTGTTACTCCTCGAACTCGTCGACCTCTCAACAGGGTCGAATCCAAGTTGGACATAATTACTTACTTTAAATCGCTCATTTAGCTGGCTTCGGATTTGCTGGTGGCTCGACCCAGTATTTTTTCTTGGGACTTCCTCTCCTATATATAACTAGACGTCCCTAAAATGACCACTATTGTATCGTTGCATTGTATTTCTTAAAATAGAGATAAATAACAAATGTATTTTGATGATATGTACGTGTAAATACTTCAATTTGTACACAAAAACTGAAAAAAAAACTGTGTGAGTTTTCCAGAATTTGATATTGTTTGATTTATCAATTCTGGTTCTTAATCTTATGAACCGAAGGCAGTTTATTTTACATTTGAGTTGGATTCACTCATTAAAGTTTTACAATAATAATAACTATTGTTAATTTTAGACCTTAGCAAATTAGTACAAAGGTTAAAACTATTTAATAAAATTAAGTATAACCGCCTAAAAGTGTACTTCCGTTCCTCAGTGAGTTCATGTGTGTGTGTGCGCGCGCTCTTGTGTTTGTGCGTGTGTCTGTGGATTATTTAAAGCTGAGCTCTGGTAATTTTCAATATAAAAGTATTGCCGGATATTGTAGCGCAATCGGTAGAGCGTCGGCTCTAGGCACAGGATGCCGAGGGTTTAATCCCGGGCCCCGACATACCAAAGTCGTTAAAATGGTAGTGGTATAGCTCCCTTGCTAACGCTCGAGCAAATATAAGGGTAGTTCCATGACAGGTAGGTCTGGTGTCAGGATAATATGACTGGGTGTGATATCATGTCGGGTGTTAGACTGCTTACTTAACACAGCCAAGGCAGCACTATATCTGCTTCATGTGGACACCGTCTCCTGATAACTTAAATAATGTTGGCGTGACGATAAACCCAATAAATAAATAAAAATAAAAGTACAGCGCAAGAATTACCGAAAATGCTTTCTTCCTTATTGTGTTATCTTCTCTAGAATCTAGACCATTTGTACATCAATAACATTCTATTTGTGTATCCTAAATCACTGTCTTTACAAATATTGTTACAAGATTAAAATCTAAGCTAGTTTCAAAATAGAGAAATTGTTATTCAGTACAAGGAGGGTTGAAAAAATAACTGTTCTTTAAATTATATATAGAAACTAAACTTCAGATTGCTCCAAAATGTGAGAAGTAATGAGTAGTTTCAATTGTAGCTAACATACACAGAGGAGAATTGACAAGATGTTTAATAAATAGCGTTTGATTAAGAGTGCTTTAGTTTGTTAGTAATCTGTCATGGAGAATGTAAAGCATTATGTCCCCTTGGTAGTAATGCCTTTGTTATATAGTAATAGTAATCATAAAAATGATGATGATAATAAAAATAAGAAGAAGAAGAAGAAGTAGAAGAAGAAGAAGAAGAAGAAGAAGAAGAAGAAGAAGAAGAAGAAGAAGAAGAGAAGAAGAAGAGGAAGAAGGAGAAGAAAAAGTAGAAGAAGAAGAAGAAGAAGGAGAAGAAGAAGAAGAAGAAGAAGAAGAAGAAGAAGAGGAAGAAGAAGAAGAGGCCTCACGCACTCGTCGAATCCTCATACTCCTCCTTGCTCTCCGCCATCCTTCTCCTTCTCCTCCTCCCATTCCTCCTCCGCAAAGATAATAATAATAATAATAATAATAATAATAGTTCGATCATTCAAATACGCTTCGCCAAATACTTAATCCTACAATACGACTGGATATTTCTTGTCTATAAATTTAAAATTCATAAAAAGACCAACTTGAGCGGAAAATATACTATCATGAAGTATCATGGGCAGTATTTAAGGAAATTGATTGATTTATGTTACTCACAAAGTCCCTGACTTTAATTTATGTGCGTGACATTTTAGGTGCCCTTAAAACTATTTTTACGCCTCAAATATTTTTCTAATCCTAGTTTTCAACATACGTCGAATAATAATACACCATTTTTAATATAGGTCTAACAAACGAAATCAAAATATATCTCTAACATTTAGCTTTCGAAAATGTGTTTTATTATATTTATTCTTTGCAAGCTTTTTTCTTATGTTTTCAATATGTTCATATCGGGAGAAGTTAATTAAAAGATACATACCGACGTGCTCATGTTTGATAATTTCATATAAAGGTAAATTGTAAAGTGTTAACTGAGGTGTTTTGTACGATATTCTGTCTTATTAATATTAAATCTTGCTAACCGTTTTAAGACACATTCTTAATATTGTTTCTACCGATGAGAGTGTCTCTCTGATATTTATACAGTCTAACCGTGTATAAGCATTTGTAGTTACTAAACAGTGAAGTTAGAAAGCTTCGCCGAAAGAAGTATGTTGAGAACTTCGCGGAACACTTGCTCTAATATAAACTGGACCTAACTTAACACGGGGGAGCAAGACTCGTCCAGTTAAATAATCCATCCGGTTGTTTCTTCTTGTTCGGTCTTGCAGTGGTATATATATATATCAGGAAAATTTGTTTGTGACTGGGCGAATATCCAGCCCCTTTGAGTCACAGTAACTCAGAATACAATGAAATATCTCGGTTGATCAGAATATATTTCCATGACAAAATCATCCTTAGTTCGTAAACAAGCATGAAAACAGAAAATACTACACTCCCTGCATGCAGTGAATGTTGTTTGTTAGCCGTAATATTCTTCTGGTATTATTAGCTGGGACTGACTAATCCTAGAATTACCATGGCTAAAGCAAAGCCAACAATCCTCACAGGCGCGGGATACCATCTTCATACTTTAAATACTGACAGGCGCCAGAAGGTGCAATATGGAATAATGTTCCGAGGTTGAATGAGGTGGTTTGAGGTTTGTATATGTAATTGATTTTTGTAAGTATGGATACTATCCTGGACGTATTTTAACGCCTCGCGTGCTAGAAAGTGTTGGTATACTTATTTTATTGATTGCGGAGAGGGTTCTAGTTAAGTTTAAGTAAATTGCACAACTTCCCTCTAAAAGATTATTTACTTGAAAACAATGTTGTGACGGTATGTCCACCAGTAGTTGTAATAAATGGTTTTAACACGAACATAGCTTTTATCTCGCTTTTGATAAAGTAATTAAATTTTAGGCTGAGCGATTGAAAGGTTGAACACAGATAAATGTTGCTGCTTATCCGATAACACTTTCTAAGAAGATGCATCAAACAATATTATATAACCTATGAATTTTGAGCATTTTGATTGGTCGAGAGCTTCACATGCGTGAGTCCGAAAGAAAACTATAACTACTCTGGGAATTAATATTGACCTTTGCTATTCTCACGACGTGCTAATTTTTCATGCGCATTGTAAACATGGCGTCACGTAGCAAGCAAACGAAAACCAGAATGCTTCAAATTCTAAGGATATATAATATAACAAGTAAATACTAATGTTGATGTCGACATGTTGTTTTGCGGTCCATGGTATTTGTGATATCAACCTCGGATTCATCCTCGGTCGATATTACACTACACAGGTCCGCAAAACTACATATCGACCACAACATTAGTATTTATTTGTATAATAACCTCTTGAGAGGGATATCAAAACAAACATAATACGACCATCTGACCTGCGTGAACCATGCTTGTTTGATTTGTTTCCGTATACAAAATAAACACTTCAAGTCTGTTTTGTGTATGTTGTGATTAGTAGAACCCATAGCTTTCATCGCATTTCCTCTCGAAGGTTTGATGTTATGAGTCGACAAAAGATACACGTGGTTCATTGCTTAGCTTATTGTCAAAAGCACAAGCAAATATTTCGAGCCATGATCTCATCAAAAGGTTTTACTCCAGTATACGAGTTACAGGTGTATGAGATAATTACATTTTAACAAATTCTGGTTAAGCTTTTTAAAGGGCTCTATAACTTCAAAGTGGGCGAAGTAAAGTGAGAAATAAACAAATTGTAATGCCTTTACGTCCTGCTCAGACGTATTAGCACTTTACTTTTCGTCTGAGTAATTATTTCTATGATGTTTAATTCAATTTAGTGTTCGTCTTTAAACGGCTTTAGATGCTGATTGTAGCCAAGTTAAGTTACTGTTGGCGGTCAGTGCAATTGTATGTGCGTCCTTCTTATTGGGTGGATAATTGCAATGATCGAACGACGGGAACACAGGACCTGCATACATTCAGTGTAGAATAGCGCAAACGTGTGGTGTTATTTCAAAGATGGTAATCCATCTTATAGTTCAGAGTATTGTTTTTTTTTCATAGTGTGCCGGTAGCTAATTCCCTTGACTATACTAAATTAAGATAACTGTAACTTTGTTTTAACCATTAACATTGGTTACATTTCACTCTGACTAAAATCACATAAAATATTTACAATAGGTTCTACTGTAAAGCTTGGGTGATTAATTAAATCTTGTCTAATTACAAGGTTCTTTATAAACATATTTGAATGCATGTTTATTATAAGGCGAATCTATTTATTGGCAATATAAGTTCATCACCGTAATAAAATTTACTTGCAGCTTTGATACATATACGTAACATTCGAGCTCGGGCCGCGACAAACCAAAGTCGTTAAAAATGGTCGTGGTATAGCTCCCTTGCTAACGCTCAAGCAAATATAAGGGTAGTTCAACGACTGGTTAGCCCGGTGTCAGGATAATGTGACTGGGTGTGGTACCATGCCAGGTGTTCACGGCATGCTATACACAGTGAAGGCAGCACTATATCTGCTTCAAGTGGACACCGTCTCCAAATAACTGAAATACTTCTGGTGGGACGATTAACCTAATAAACAACGAAACTAATCAAAATGATTGTCTATTTACCTAAATGTTTCGTATAATTCTTATATAACATTGTTAAACAGCACTGATAGGGCAACTTTGCCGCTTATCTTCAAGATGGAAGGTTAATTTAAATGAAATAAATGTTATTGCAAGCAGCCAAACCAGTGTACACGTTAACCCGCGGGGCTACGGCACAACGACTAACTACATGGATAGGGTCGCTAGAAACAGACACGGAGACACAGCGGCATCCTCATCACTAAAATCGACATTTTCTATGGCTCAATATATGTATGCGAACTCAAAAGCATGCACGCATACAATGTTCAAACGATTAAATAAAATTTAGAAATTATGTTATCTACATCAATGCTTAATTTTATTCTTCCACAGACATTGGGAATATATAGCAATCATATTTATTGTAATCGATTTATTACGGAAAAAAAACTATAATATAATTTAGGACGTGTATTCTATTCTAATAGATTACATTTTATTGCAAAATATAAAATCAATGACACGTGACATGGTTGATTCTTTAATATATTGGAATACATTGTGTTCAAGTCTGAAATAAACCACACTACATATTTTCATCAAATCAAAATCGCGGCTAAAATGAAATCTTCACCCGTGTAAAGTATGTAATGCGATAGCTGTTGGTGGTTGAAGGATTATTGTGGAAAGAGATTGTTTTTCAAAGAGTCTTTAGTAGTTTGTCGTGTTCTGATGCCATTATTCATTACATGTGTGATCGTAACACATTAGTGCGTTAATGACTCTGGCATACACCATTTCTCCTACCCAAACTTAATTATTGAATTTTGTAAATGCCATAGAAACAATGGCGTTTTCATTAAACACCATATTTGTTATGAATTCTTTTTGAATCAGTAATATGCATGCTCGCATTTATTCCTAAACCCTAGCATTGTCATTATTTGGCAAGCTTTTTTCTAAATTGAGAAAATGGCAGAAAATGACATATTTGTGTTTGCCATCCAGGCAAAGTAGTAAGAAAGCTATTACTTTAAATAAATGGAAACATAACATCTCTGAGAGTAATTATGCGCTGGTTATTTTAGCTAATTTGAGTCTTATTAAACCTACGCCTAATAGTTTCATTAAAAAGCATATAGAAGTAGATTTTATATATTCATCGAGTGAAAGTAATATGTTTGTTTATGTTATTGAAAAGAAGTCACCGTCAAATTGACCCGTTTGTCTTTGTCTAGAGGTAGCTTAGATTTAAATAGTGTGTTAATTCTTATAGGACCTTATCTTATTTTTCTTATACACATTTGTCAATTGACAATATCACAAACCTGATCACATTCAATATTCGTGGTTGATTGTGATATAGATTTTAAACGATTTTGGAAATGTTTCTTTCTTGTTTATTGCTGGAGAAACTATAGCACTTTGATAAAAGAATGTGAAAGACGACGAAACAAGAAAATAGACATTCTGTTAATGCTTGAAGGTTATCAACTAACCTATTTAGAATATAGAAAGGTATACGCGATGCATTTTGTATTTTAAGACATGTGTATACCATTTAATTGATACATCTGACATAACGTTTAAAATCCGAAAGATAACACACTTATAAAATATCAGCTATAGCCAAAGATAGGGTAAAAACCATTTATGGTTGAAAAGTATCAACTCAACTATTTATATTATTGTATACGCAACAGATTGCGTTTCAAGATGTTAGACTATACTAAGGACTGCTTTAAAAACTGCTGCAAGACCTTTCTGTGCTTATTTACGTCGGTCACCATGCACGAGTTTCTTTAAAATTTTAGTTTTATTGAAGCTGATTTGTAGAATTGCGCACATTTGTTCTTAATTTCGTTCTGGAACAATTAGTCGTGACAGACTCATGTTAGTTAAAACATGGTTATAATGACGCCAGTCAGCAATCATATATCGAACAGGTTACCATCATATTTTCCAGAAAGGAGTTAAAATAATACGCACAAGGATATTTGTAGCAAGGAAAGTATTAAAGGGCTCTCGACGGCTAAATCTTCAAATGATAATTGATGATTCGATTACAAATTGAATGCAGAACATAAAGTATAAATGCCAATTGAATACTGTGGTTAGATAGCATAGTGGGCCAAAATTGTCACCAACTTTATTCCAGCTCATCCGTTTTATTTGGAATTTTAGGTAAAAAAAATATACAACTATAAACAACATATCCATTTCATTCATTTAAATATGTAGATAGTTTATATTATTTCAAAATTATGCTCTAAGTTTTGACTAAGTACAATTTGTGATCTGTGTATATGATCGGCTTGTATATATGTGCATACTATCTTTCACCTAATTAATAAAAAATATTGAAAAAGGAAAAGAAATCAATTATTTTTTCATTGGTGCCTCATTAAAGAAACATATCAAATTAAGGATTTCTGATAGTAAATACACCCGTCCAATTTTAGCTAACAAAATTTAGACGATTAAATTTTCAGATCAAGATGGTTCACATACATCTGGTGTAGAATAATCAATCATTCTGCAAACGAGCGAATTAATATATTAAATATGAAATTGTTTATCATTTTTAATTAAGGACACTATTGCTTTTGTGGTTTTACTTTTTTTTCTTGGTAATTTTACTCGAATAATCCAATGGAATCGATCATTGATTTATTAGAAAACCTGGCATTTATGTAATTATAAAACTATTTATTCTACTGACGGTCTTTTATTTTTTTTACAGAATGGCGCCGAAGTGTTGTATCAAAGCAATGTCTTTAATTTCTTACAGAGAAATGGCACCATCGTTTATTGAAACTCTTGCAATGTTGATTTTATTAAACTATGCGTGACTGTTTTATAAAACGAAACTGTAGTAGCGGCTGATTGCTGTCATATAGGTTGTATAAGTTACAGTCACTGAAATTGTATGTGTCGAATTGTTTGCTGAAAATAATGTTATATTAGAAAAGACTTTGCGACGGATTTGCGTTAATTCTATGTTTATGAAAAATGAGTTGTATGTCTGTGACTATTTCAAGAACAATCATGTTTTTGTTTCAGACAAGCATTGATCACTAAAAGACCGTGATTAATTTTGGCTTGTCTTGACTGTCACTTTATTATAAACACAGAATTAACTTGCGATGGCACTAAAACCGCATTATTAACAACACAATCCATAACTATGTAATAGCATGTTACATGAGCTTTAGTAGGTAAACAATACACCATACAATTATTATTATTCTCAAATCCTCCAATGAACGTTTCCAAGCCATCCTGCAATATAAATAAATAGCGAATCCAATTTATAAGACCAAACGTAATAACTTTACCCAAGTGACATGTAATGTTAAAAATCCAAAACATGTCTATATAAACAAAAATAATAATGTTCGCTGATATGATGAATCAAGTGCAGTTTACCTTGATAAGGTTGACCATATCACGTATATAAAAATACGATTTAGTGTAAACCGAAGATCCAGTGTTCGCCAGACTATGCGTTACTGCCGACACATGAACGTTAAATGCTTCTTACGATTAAGGGATACAACGTTATCTACAAAATCTTCCTTCTTTACACAAAACGTCAATTTCAAATTTTAAAATAAACATTTTCAAAATGATCAAGTTAATTCTTGGTGGTTTAACCTGGAAATGTAAGTGTTCCTTCATAACCACTAATGAATAATAACTTACAAAATCCAGTTTTGTTTCCAAAGCAAATGTTTTGTAATCTGCTTTTTTCATCTAGTTAATTCCAGAAAAAAAAAATGAAAACATGTGCATATTGGTCATTGTCGTTTTTTTAACATCACAAAATTATAATTTTATAATTCGTTTTATGAGAGGAACGTTTTCTGTACCTAAAATATATTATACAGATCTGGTTTGACAACCAAAAAACCCATTCATTTAATATTTAAGCACCTAAAACTTATGATTTGATACAAACGTTTATATTTAAGTCGTTAGACAAATCATGAACACAATACATGAAATAATTGGTTTGTGATACCGATAAATATATAAAATATTAACCAAACATTGTATTTTTATCCAGCAAAGCAGAGTGACAGTCTTAGTTTAAATGTGTGAGTTTTCATGCAAATCTCATTTAAACTGAAATTTAATTTGTCATCGAAATTATGTTTTCTTTCTTTTTAGTAGCACTATAACATTATTGGGGTAATGTATGAGCTAAAGAAATATTCTTCTGTTGTGTTGTGTTCTTGTTTCTTGCCATTGTAAAAGCTCTTAATGATCTGCAATAATCCGTGTTATCACCTCATATAAATGTTGTCGCAAAACAGAAAACAAAACAGAAAACGAGTCTTCCAGGCTGGACACAGCAGGTAATTATCGAGTCTGCAATTAATGGGGAAGCAGTTATAATCTCGATTCAATGTAAAAGCCGGCAATTTGATAACCCCTGGTCATTTATGTCAACCTCGCATGTTCGCAGATCTACAGGGCGTCCAGATAATTTGCTTGTATCGCAGTTGTGTTTTAGAATAGCATAATAGTAATTTATTATCCGATGACATAATTAACGGAGTTATTTCAGATAATGGAAGTTGGCTATCCGGTTGGGAAAGACATTAGTTAAAGAAAAAGTAACGATGTGTGTTTGGCAAATGACAGAATAATATTAGTAAATCTATTTTGCTTGTTGGTATTTGTCAATGTTAAAGTTGACGAACGATTTGATATATTCAAAGCGAAACCGTATGTTCTTAAAGTGGATCAAGTTATATGTATATGAAATTAAGTAGTCTATAACTGGACAAGTGCCTTTTCATACTAAAAATAAATTTCCACTTTTTCCAATATTGATTTATCAATTTTAACAATTTGTTAAGGGCTGGTGTTTCCTTATCGACATCGACAAATCCAGTGGTTTTAATATCCTGGTTCGAAATAATAAAATAGCTAGCGACGGGTCCGAATTGATATCTTTCTAAGAATTCACCTTCGTAAATCTTTCATTTCGACACTAAGCTTTTTTTAATTCTCCTTTAATGTTTGCTATTTTAAGCAAATATCTGCCAGTGTTCTCATTATTTCTTTCAAATTTAGCAGAGATCAATGTTTATTTTTATTTACTTCAATTGTTGTCTTTGTCCTAAAGGTTAGAATAAATAAATAATGACTTTTAAGTTTCCTCAGCCTAGGGATATGTCCCTAAAATTCATTGATTAAAAGAAACTACTTAAGCATATTACAGTAAGAGTGTTAACAGTTTGTATTTATGATTTTTGCACATTTTGCATAAATTGACAGTATGAAAATGCGTTTTATTAATCATTTGAGCGATAAAAAAAGCCAAAAGGTGTGAGAAAAAAATATTCTTTTTTTGTTTGTCAACTAAAATTATCTATGCATACCTATGCATTTACAAGTTTCGTACTTTAAACTTTCATTGCTCTGCAGTTAATACTTACGATTTCTCTACGCTGTACACTTCTTTACCTCATGATTTAATTAAGACCAAATTGATTGCTCTTATTGAGAAAACATTTGCTCGAGAGCAACGTCTATATATTGCATGTCATGAAAGTAATGCATTTTTACCAACACTTTACTATGAAAAGTTTACTATGTGGACGGATATTTGTGAAGCTTTACAATGCGGTGACACATTATTTAGACAAGTAATTGGTATCCCTATGGGAACCAACTGTGCACCATTAATTGCAGATTTGTTTTTATACTGCTATGAACGTGAATCATGTTAACTTTATCCCCTTTAAACCAAAGCCACATTATAGAGCTTTTCAATTTAACGTCACGCTATCCTGACGATATTCTAACTTAAGATATTCCTTTCTTTTCTCAAATGATCCATCTGATTTACCCTCCAGAACTTACCCTTAATAAAGCAAATAACTGACATTTAAATGCAGCATTTCTAGACATTGAGATCAATATTTCCAATGACAACGTCTCTACTAAAATCTATGACAAGAGAGATGAATTCAACTTTAGTATTGTGAATTATCCATACCTTGATGGTGAGTCACCTCGTGCTACCTCCTATGCTATTTACATATCACAACTTAAAAGGTTTGCACGAGTTTGTACTAAAGTAGAAGATTTCAATGATAGAAACCTGTTTATTTCTTCTAAACTGTTACAGCAAGGCTTTCGTTTTCATAAATTAAGAAAGGCGTTTTCAAAATTCTTTCACTGCAATGGTTTTATTACTTCTAAGTATAATAGCAGTATGAAAACACTGATGCAGAAAGGCATAAGCCATCCTGCATTTTATGGAAATGTTTTATACAAGTTAAAGAAGATCAAGGGTCTCAATAACTTTTCTGATCACTTTACAAAACTTATCAGAAAATGTATTGCAGACGGTTACAACCCGGGAATCCTTCGATGTCCTGCATTGCTTGCAATTGACCCTTTTACAGTCATGTACTTGCATTGCTTTTAAAGTACACGATGACCAGACAGGTCGTTGAGACTATATGAAAACAGTGACTTAAAGCCATAATTGGACAGTCACTGTTTGATTTCTTGTCTCTTCATCTCTCCAGTCGTGCCCTATATAGGTGGGACAACTTGAGCAGTCTCCATACCCTTTACGTGAGATTGCACAGAAGGTATAACATCGGGATTGTTTGTACCTTTATCATATATAATATGTCAACTGCGGATAAATCCTCGACGTTTAAGATATGTTTTTTGAACGTATTAACTCTAAACAATACTACGTTTCATTTTGTTGGTTTTCTAAAATTCTATTATTTCTTCCGTATTTTTAAATTTCACTTTTGACACTTTTGGCATATGACGTCATGGCATTTATGACGTCATTATATTGTTCTTATAAAATATGAGCGCTTGTACTGCTTCATTTTTTTAAACTACTCTCTCATTTGGAATTTTTTGGTTGCCGAGGCTTTTATCTACTGTACACACTGTTCATATGTTGTTTTATTACTAGTTATCATGTATTTGCATAAGTTCATTATATCTGTTTTAACTCACGATGCAGGTGCTTACTGTTAGTTGTTTCACTTTGACGGGATATTTTTATTTACACTGTTTGTTTGATAGAAAAAACCTTCAGGAAGTGCGAGGTTGGAGCGCTCCACAAACCAGGTTTAAGCACCCCAGTTGGCCCTTTTGTCGACTGACCGTTCCAAGGCGGTAACTGATGGTTTTTCTTTTTGTGTGTTATGTCTCGTCTCTATGTTTTTTGTCACATTTACATTTACCTTGTTTGCCTTGGTCTACAGGTAGACAAAATTTAAATATCAGTGAAAATTTTGATAGGACCTTTTCTTATTTACCTTGTTTAAACACAACCAATTAAGATAAATATTAGCCTTCTTCGAGCAGGGGCATTATTTCTAAAACGTAACAGTTAAGCCCTTAATGAAAAACAAACGCATTCTTACAGTATCTATCTCAGTAAACTTTGAATTCTGACTTATGGGACAAGGAAAAACCCTATATAGTGAAGACAGATGTAAAGATGTAAGAGAATATCTAGATTTTTATTAATAACACGGAAATCAATCTATCTTTTGTTGTAAATTTATGTTTATAGTTTAATAAATCACTAATAGATAATGCCTATTTTGGGTTGTTATAACGGTCACTTCGTTAAAAACATAAACTGACTTTACTGTAACAAGTTATATTAAAATGAACAGATAAGATTATTATTCTATTTATATTATTTATTCTCTTTAAATAGCAATATCGTATAAAAAGCCGCGGTTAGATTGATGAATTGAGTGCAATATTATTTGATCAAGGTTAGGTATTCCAGCTGGAAATAAGGAATTTCTATAAGATTCCGTCCTAACTGTGTGCCAAGGAATTATCCCTGCTATAAAACACGTCACTGCTGTTATTCATTTATTTAATATTTCATTAGATTAAATTAAAGTTTTTAGAATAAATATGTTTGCCATACAATATGTCATTTCCAAGCTCCAAAAGAATAATAAATAAACTAGTGAAATTATCTTTGAAATTGAAATTGTTAATTTCAATCTTTTCAGACTTAATTGAATAGAAAGTGTTTTTCCCGTAATGATTAACGAAATTAACTTACAAAATCTAACAATTATATTCATTTGAGCTTCCAAAGCGAAAGCCATCTGACATCCTTTTGAATCTTATTTTATCTAGGTAAGTCTAATCTTTTAGAAAATATAATGTACAATACACATGGCTTCTTTTAAACTATGATAAAAGCTTGTAATCGTTTCTCTAAACAAGTCTTATTCTCTACCTTTCCTTGTTTTATACTGCTCAGCTAAAACGCAGATGGTCCTTTTATTAAACGCGGATGACAGGCGAATTTTAACAAGCGTTTTCATTTAATACTAGATAAAATATTGAACTTGGTTTTAAATTCATATTTATTTGTAAATGTGTTATGCGTTTCAATCTACTATCGCTATGATTTGAATTCGAAAATATAAAATTGACTGACTCAGCTAAAACGCGACTGTTGACACTAGACCTTGCTTTCAAAAGAGAAACAACCTCGTTTAATCTAATATTAAATGTTCCAGACTCTATAATGTTTGCCCTTTGGTATAGATACAACCTTATTAAGGTATATTAATTTTACGTAACCAACCAATAATGCTGCGTCTCCCTATTGTCGTTAAGCATTGCAATTAGTCTGGAATATCGTCAATACTTTAACCCTAGTCAAAGCACCATATAAAACAATAAAGAACAAAAAGAGGAATAATAATTACCGAGCAGCGACTATCGTTTGAAAATGGATAAAATACAAGAATACATGTATGTATTTAACGCCTTTTCGTGTTTGTAAAGTTAGTTTGTTTTAGATCGATAAGCACGTGGAAAGAGTGGATTTTTAACATTTTTGAGAAGCATTTATTGACTAGTTTAGGCATTTTTAAATTCAACCAAAAGCTTGTATTAAAAAACCGGATACATTGTTTTAATAAATGTGATTTGACAACAGTCAACGCCTATAGATGTCTTTCCCTTGTCAACGTACAGAAGGGCATTCATAAACTTTATACATATTTTTAATGCGTTCTACTGACCATAGTTCTTTGTAAGCCTTTATTATTAATCGAGATTGTTATAGTGTTTTGCTACTGATGTTCACTTTCGTTTATAAGCCTTACTCGAAAACATTTTCATGTAATAATTGGGTTATTATTAATAATTTCAAGAAGAAAAAACAACAACACTGGCATTGCAACTACAAAGGTATCAAGAGACTTTTAATACTATTCTCTCTTTATAGAACATCTATTTTTGTATTATAACAAACCCCGTGATTATATATGACACCTTGAAAAAATGTTTATTTATAGGAAATGTAAATGATTTTAACAGATGTCATTCATGACTCTTCCCTGTAAGGTTGTCGTTCAATACTAATTGAAATAAAATTAGAATCACTTTATCAATGTCAAAAAGTGATTGACTCTGGAATCTGATTATTGTCCGCCTGGTGGGCGACAAATTAGAATAGCTAATGTCTCCTAGAAAGTAACTTCCCTATTAATGGGATATAGTGGTGGGATTTGAAATTGTCTCCCTTGTTAGCTCATATCCAAGGTATTCCAAACAGTAGGTAGATCCTTTAAGTCCCAAAATTCCAACTATAAGAACCTCCCCACTCTTTGGAATATAGACTAAGAAGGGAGACAATTGCCATTTCATCAATGTACCCATTACAAACAGTGAAATTTCTTACAATTACAAAAATGCAGAAAAATTAACATTTACTCCAGCGAGCATAAGCATACTTGCATTTAGGAATTATTCAGGAGAGACTATTCATTAATTTCTCTAATTAGAGTTTTGTTTAATGTTCAGGCACAACTATAAAGCGAGGGGCAATATCAAACATTCAAAATGATGGTTTTGTATATTCATTTAACTGCATTCGCATAAAATTCACATTTTAAAATTAAGGGTAACACTGTGAAATATTAGGTTTGCACATTTTTATATATATTACGGTTATTTTATATAAAATCATCATATTTCAAATACTGAAATATTGTATATTTATTGTTGTTTGTTTTCCTGTTTCACGATGTAAATGAAGGACCTGATGCGAGTTGCCATTTAAAATAAACTTATAAACAAAAGACCTTAGCTTTAGATAAAGCATATAATAGGTGAGCTTCTGCTTATCCCAGACCTATAAGTTTTATGAAACAGTTTAATCAAAGCTTAAAGACAAAAACATAAAAACACATGGCGATTATGTGTATTAAAGCATGCATCATGATTAAGTTGAAAAAGTGGTGAATTTCTAAGATGTGAAAAAAACATCGTATACATTCCCTGCTGTATAAAAGTATGAAGATTAATTCTGGCATTTGTGTTTTTGGCAATAAATCCTTGTCAACTTTAAATCAAAATTCAAATATTAGCATTTCTTTCTACAATAGCCAGGAATGGCTAGCAAATGTATTCCTGGAGAGCCTGAAGTGATTCATTTATTGAGTGTTTGATGATCATCATTCACCGACGAATACGTGAGTTCGTAATGCATTGTTAATGGCATGGATCTGTCATTAATATAATTAAATTTGTATTATGTTCAGACATTAGTAAAGGCAATCGCTAAAATTGCCCTTAATTCTTAAAACAACTTTAGCTTAATAGTTATATTTATAATTGTAATTATTTCCTACATGAAAGTGCGCTTATGTCTTTGAACATTATTTTCTCAGTAATGTGATTGCTTGTGAAAGGATAGCATTTTTTGTGAACTTTGAAAGCGACCGGTATCTTTTACAAACCTTTAGAAATGTGCAACAAAATTACAAGTGTTAATATGTTTATTAAATATAAGGTAGTAACACTGATCAATATTATATTATACATCAGACTTACTTTGTTATTTTAGATTGTGAACATCATCTCTTTTTAAAAGGTTAGTCTTGGTAAAATTTACTCGATACAATACCTGGCAGCTATGTTACCTTTGGAAGAGAATACTCCATTAATACAAATCGGTAATATACATTTTGTCTGACCCATGAACATGACACGTTTTGTTTTCGTTTGAGAAACATGTTTACGATATGTTAGCTCGAGTTCGTGTTTTTGTTACAACTCGCTTGCTGAGAAAGAATAAACTAATGGTTGATTAATTTGAAACAAGACTTTAATAGATGTTGATTCGTATGGATTAAGTTGGGACTTCGGCTTTTGTAAGAGAATATATTGATATTACTTTTCATGTTAAGTTATCAGTATCAAAACATTCTTAACATATAAAATAAGTTATTTTATTTAAATAATATTCGTCTAAATTCTTTCGTTAATAAACAAGGGTTCCTTGTCTATGGTATGATTGGTGTAACCGCGTTAATCCACGAGCACAATCAAGCCAGAATGTTGCTCAAATTGATATCTACATTATATAACTCACATATAGTACAATAAAATAGCAAACTGTAAGACAATGCTGTAAATTGTTCCTTAGGGAACAATATTAATTATATTTTTAACTTAAAACGCTATCGGTCAAATTTTCGCCAAATTGCCTTTTTCAAGAGTTAAACAAATAATTTCTGTCTCTTCATATTTGCAAACGTTTATGTGCACTGCCATATTAGAAAAACAGTGTAAGGCTCGTAAAGATATTACTGTATTTGCGTCCTTGAGTAAACTATGCAAAAAGATCAATCCGACGACAAACATAAACGAAATTCAAGGTTACACTGTGTGTATATTAAACAGACGTCCTAGTCATAGAATCCAAGGAATCTGGTATATTATCTAAATCACATTTACTGCTCCCAATATAAAAGATACAGTCCAAGAGCACTGATGAAAGGCTTCATCAACTAGCTCGCTCAATAGACAAACACACACAAATTAGATTCCCTGGTGGATTTTTAAACGTTTTTATTATTATCCTTTGATCAAATTGGTAACATCAATTCTATTTCTCTGTAGTCTTCGTGCGAAACTGCTGTTAAGATCATATGTTTGCAAAACGACACCCATTACAAATCTTCAAAAGATTAGACAGAAGACTCAAAGATATCAACAGTTGAAACTGTCAGTGTTGATATCAATTTTATTTGATTGACTGGAATGGTAAATATGGCGTTTAAAATCTTTCCGAACTAAACTTTTTCTGTCATTAAATATACATTCCGGCTTCTAAGCCAGTGCATTTGTGGATATATCATGTCTATTTAGTTCATTTCGCTTATTTCGTCTAATTATTTTATGAGAAACACGAGCACGAGCGCGAGATATGTATGACTGCTTCAATATTAATTTAGTGTCTTCACTTTTCAACAGCACGAAATACATATTGCAATATACCTTTAAAGAATTATTTAAGTTTCTTTTTTATAAAATATCCGCTTCTTTAGTTTTGTCTATCTGTTGCCATTGTTTAGATTTGTATAGGGTCGGCACATACGAAAGTGTTTATCACATGATTTCCGTTCTTTTCTAATCAATTACACATGTTGTTATATCACATACCCTTTGCATATAAAGCTTTTCGATTGGTCGAGCGCTGGTCACGAACGAGTCAATATATAGTGATATAGACTCGAGAATGCTTTCACGTGAGCACCGAGAACTTAAAACTGACGATCGTGTTTTAACGCGACATGTAGATACAATGAAATGACGTCAGGATAAAGAAATCTACAGTTTGTCAATGTGTCTGATGTTCTTACCTTTAGATCTGGCTTACATGTGAATACATATGTCCTGTGCCTTTTCAGGGTCTGGTATATGTGCAATGCTCATAGGACTATGTCATATATTCTTATTGTTAACATTAAGGAGAACTATAACACCGAAAAAGAAAATTGTATCCTCGGTATCAGTGAATGTTTTTCCTAATTAGCTTATGTGGAAAAAATGTGAAACATAGAGGAACTGAACATTGACAAATTGGATCCACAAATAGTGAATAAGAATATATAAGATAAAGTCCTATGAGCATTGTAACATATACAAAAATTGAAAAGACACAGAACCAAGGTATCCACATGCACGCCAAATGCAAATGTGAGGACAAATCTGTGATGAGTCATTTAACAATAAGAGCAAACCCGACAGTTACCACCTTGAAACGGTCAGTCGGTAATAGCGACCGACTGGGGTGCTTAAACCGGTTTTACAGAGCTCTAACCTCGCACTTCCTGATTGGTTTCTCGAATGCAAGCAATGAAAAGAAAGCCGATCCATTTGAATAAGTGTCCAAGCGCTGACGTTTTGTTTGACAAGTTATGACGAAAGCAGTGACGTCATTGAAAAATAATGTCCACATAGTAATTTCACACCGTATCAATAACGCTTTAATATCATAGGGTATGATATGACATAACATGTAAAGACTGTTTCGGTCAGAATATAGTTTTGCGAACCTGGCTAATGTGGCATTGGCCAAGGACGATGATGTTATCGAAATCTAATTATTGACACATCATTAGTTCTAGGCAGCATATTAATCTTATAAAGTCACTGTGAATAAGATATTATGAAACCAGACATATTACATATGATTCATGACAGTTTTTCTGTATTTTCGTCTCGTCATTGAATGCGGTCTGGAAGATTTACTGTGATCAATTAATCTCAAGTTATACGTAGAACAAAACAATTATATCTTCCTGGAATCAGCTGGCGAACGTGGAGTTGTTGAAATTATTGATACAACCGTTATAGCACTAATAAAATTAGAAAGTCAGAATTTGAGGAACATTCTAGATAACGAAAAATATCTATTCGGTTGGAAAGGTGAATAGTAAACGAAAGAATCGATGTATGATATGTATAGGATATAATGAAGAATTATTATTAACGGATTTGATTGTGTTTTTGTTTTTTGTTTTTTGAAAGATGATTTTATTACAACTGACTGATAGAAATTTGTATAAACAAATGAAAGGGAGATATATTGACCTTGTGAAATACAAGGGGCTGATTGTTCTTTGATAAGACTATATGACAAAGTCCTCTTAGCATTGCAACATATACTAAAATTTGAAAAGGCACAGGACAAAGGCATTCACATTCAAGCTATATGTAAAAGTATGTGCTATTTAGCCAAATGAGCAAACCTGACACTTACCGCATTGTTACTTTCTATTTATCTACCGTTTTATTTCCTCAAATCTCTAACAAATAAGAACAATCAACTTCAGCATCCCAACATCACATTCAGGCTGGGCTTGCTGAGTTTAATATCAAATTGTCATTTTTCAATACTATGCGATTTTGATAGGACAAAAATAATTAAACATTCTGCTATTATTATTTTACAATTTCACATGCTAGCCTTTTGTTTTTCGATGAGTTTGGTCGACTCTACCACCAGCTTAAGGCATTTCTACTCTTTTTGTTATCTGTAATTTGATGTGGTTGCTTACTTTCTGTACAACAGAAAAGAGGATTTAATTAAAACTGTCCAAACATATCAAACATTTTATGAAAACATTAACTATGGTACGCCATAACAGAATTGTGTTATCCTCTACGGTACATGAAGAATATGTGTTAGGTGTCACTTTCAATTGAAGAGTATCCAAAATACTTCCTGTATTACTCATACCAGATTAAGGACAAATTGTTGTTGTTTATTGGGTTTATCGTCCCACCAACAGTATTTCAGTTATCTGGAGACGGTGTCCACTTGAAGCAGATATAGTGCTACCTTCACTGTGTATAGCATGCCGTGAACACCTGGCATGATACCACACCCAGTCACATTATCCTGACACCGGGCCAACCAGTCGTGGAACTACCCTTATATTTGCTTGAACGTTAGCAAGGGAGCTATGCCACTACCATTTTTAACGACTTTGGTATGTCGTGGCCCGGGATCGAACCCGGGGCCTCCCGTACCTGGAGCCGACGCTCTACCGATTGCGCTACCAGGTCCGGTGGACAAATTGTCCATTTATGTTTCTTATTTAGGTATTTTATTGAAGTATAGTGTTTGAAATAATTAATTATAAATTGTGTCGTAATGAATTAAAATAACACTAAATAGCTTGAAGTTTTCAGAAACATTCTGCATAGTTAATATTTTGTATAAAGTGAAAAGGTAAGACTTTACATGCAGCTGAACAAACACTTTTACTTTACTTTGGGTGAGGCCTCTTGATATTTTACCTTAATGTTCAAGCTTCAAAGTCGTGCTTTCAATCTACAGAGGTATTTTAAATGTTTTACGAATTATTTGATGCCACATCTATTTCTACATCCTATAATTGAATCGTTTAATCTTAATTGAATCGAGATTGTCCAAAGAGATAATTTGTCAATGTCAAAGTGAAGTGGATACCTGCATCTCATTTTCTGTCGATTGTCCGCCTGATAATTGATACGGGTAAATTAATATTTGCACAGTTAGACAGAATGTTCCTTACAAAATTGTTTAAACAGAGAGGGGTTGAACATATTGTATACTTTGTTACTTTGTTACTTTGTAACACAAATGAAATAAAATGTCTATCATTTAAGTATTTTCATACGCGATATTAACAAAGTATAAATTGTGAATATTACAAAATCATTTACATAAAGTCCGATCAGTAACATTGTACATAAAATTATCGTATACGCATGTTTTAGTTGTAAAATGGCGATGTGGTTTCTCGAGTATTCGATATCTAAAATGATTTAGTATTTTCAAATTATTTTGAAATACTCTAAAGCCTTTATATGTGAATTTGCAATCTAAATAAAAAGTCAATACAAATGACCTTTATAAATGGAGAAATAACAAATTATAAATTTTAATTATTTAGTTGTATCATGGCAAAATCGTAAATATATCCCAGAGCAAATGCTGTTATTAATGTAATTGCCTCCATTGAAAATCAGTAATAGGAACAACTATTAAAACTGACAGTCACATGCGTCAATTCCGATCCAGCAGCCTTTATATTTATAGAAGAGCCAACAACTAAGGACAAGTAAGCTAGTTCTTTAATAGAATCTCACTTGTGCTAATAGTGCATATCAAATATTTTGGGTGCCATGATATTGTTGCTTTTCAATAGCCTAATCTTTCGCAGAGAGAGAGAGAGACAGACAGACAGAAAGACAGAAAGACATACAGAGAGAGAGATACAGACAGAGACAGACAGACAGAGAGAGACAGCGAGGCAGAAAGAGACAGAGACCCAGAGAAATACACAAGGACATATAGAGACAGACAAAGACAGAGACACCGAGGGAGAGACAGACAGACAGACAGACAGACAGACATACAGACATACAGACAGACAGACTGACAGACAGACAGGCAGACAGACTGACAGAGAGACAGACAGAGACAGACAGAGACAGACAGAGAAAGACAGAGACACAAAAGACAGATAGAGAAGTCGTCGGACGTGTTTCTGTTCTCAGACTTACAGACTTCATTGAAATTAACTTTCTGGTATACACATGTGATAATAGTAAATATAAAACATTTTCTTATTCATGACACTGTTTAATTAATATAGCCTATCACATGCGCATTCGTAATTTTCGATTTTCTTTGATTAGCTGGTAAGTTTTAAGGATTTTTATAAATGTGTGAAGGAATAAACATTTTATTGAATTAAACACTTGCAAATTTCAAAAATAGTGCTAACAGAAATTAAAAAGCAGTAAAAGAATATTTTATATTTTTTATTTCCGGAATTTTTAGTTGTGATTGACTAATCATGCTGCATTCGTAGATGTTAAAAACAATTAATGCCGGCATTAATGTTCATTGAATTCATCAATCGCGTGATTTGTGGTCATAATTCATCATACATTCGTAATGACTTGACTTTGTCATAAACAATTTATCATAGCATAGTAATTATCGGGAGTTTGTAAATGTCATTTAAAGTATGACGTTTAGGCCATCATTTTTTTATTATCTGATTTACAAGATTTTTTTTCAAAAATGTTGAGTCGAGGGGGCGAAATAAAAATAAAAATAAAAGCTGAAAAAGTGAGCAGTAGTACAAAAAAATAAAAATAAAAGTACCGAGAGGGAGCATAAATTTTATTTTCATTTATATCATTTTAAGCCCAAAATGCCTGTTTATAGAGCTATATAACATGTATATGCATGTTTTGTGTCCATAATAACCACAGAAATGTATAATAAAACACTATTTTACTTCACAACACAAATTTGCTCAATATATGCTTTATTTTCAAGTCTTGTAGATTGAAGCCAGATTAAGATTTGGAATGGATTAATAATTGAATTGTACAAAATAAATTGAATGAAGAAACATGTTTTGGCTTATTGTAACATGAACTTGTAAAACAAGAATGAAATTTCAGATGGAATACTCGCTAACATCAAGTTAAACAGAAGTCAAACAAATATTGCAAACTATTTTATTTTACTTAGATTGTAATGCACTTTTACCAATGGTGAATGGAAATATTTCTCTTATTCATAACAACTCAAAATTAATGTTCTATGTAGCAATTCAAGGTGACATCAAACATCAGCTATTTCAGATACAGTAAAACCTCCCTTAAAGACCACTTCATTAATAAGACCACCTCAAAATTAAGAACACAATGTTCAAGTCCATTTTCCAAATTTTGCTCTTTCATTTAAGGTCGTTATTTAGGCCACCACAATAATAAGACCAGTTGTAAAGGGTCCCCAGGGTGGTCGCAAAGTGAGGTTATACTGTATACTGTAAGTATTGTAGCAGTTTAACTACAGACTTTGTGAAATAACTGAACATAATGACATCAAGTTCTCACAAAGTGGTCTACAATATCAACCAACAAATTAGTTATACATGTTGACCACACATTCAATACATACACAGTAAAGTATTTTACTTCACTTCAGATATGTTAGTGTACAAAGAATGAAACAGAAAACTGTACACTGAGAAAGTTTGACAGCATTTAGGTAAAAAGCTGCTGAATAAGAGACAAAAAGGTCTGCATTATCTGAAGTGCATTGTTAAGTATTTGTCATACTAACTGAGTCATAATAACATTTTAATAGACTGTCTAGATGGTAAACGGTTTTTAAACCTATTGAAACAAATATTGACGTCCAGATTTCTGACACTGTTGGCACAATTCATATACAAGTCCACCTTCCACAGTCTAATCTCTTATTACATTTTATAGAACTTACTACATGTGCTTGCAAAATAAAAATGCTTCACAAACAAACTAGTGTTTGTTAATATTTTAACTCAGACAAGCTAAAATGATGTTAGAAAATTATGTAGTCATAACAAGAGATGTACCAAAGCCTTACTATTGGTATTTTGACTAGAATAAACATTGTAGTGTTGTCACATTTTGTCATTTAGAGTCACCTCCCTTGATGGTTATACTAAAACACGGCATCGATGCTCGAAATGCGGATATGTTTTGCGAATTCGTTAAAACTAGTCGAAGAATGCATTTCTTCTTTCTTTTGAAGCACAGTTGATAGACGAAAAACTTAACGTGTAATTGGCAGACAATCAAGTTAGAATTTTTGCAACATTATGCACAGTGCCTAAAGAGCGTCGTGGAATAGACGAGTTCTGGCTCCGGGCTTTAGCACATCCTCACCGCAATCGAATCTCCTCGGCCAACAAGCTGCAATGTCATCTGTGTAACGGAGTCGTACGGAAATTTCCGTGGGTTGTCGACAATGACGTCGCCGTAGCAGCTCGGCGATAACAAAGCTGTAGAGAATGCCGATGGATAGCCGAATGTCAGCTTCCAATCACCAGGGAAACCCGTGATATAGGTTTAATACTCGGAAATGAAGTCTGCGAGTTGTTTTTTAATGATCATGTAAAGCTAATTTAATTTTTCCAAGAAGTTATTTTATTTTATTTGCTCCCAATTTTTCGGGTCGGCGGGCCAAGTAAAAATAAAACAGTTGATGATCTCTTTTATTTTTATTTCATTTTAGCAAAAACTTGGGTCGGCGGGTTTGTAAATCAGATTATTAAAAAATGATGGCCTTAATTGGCATATGCATGGCCGTATGTACACTTTCTCAACGCATAAATAGCTAAATGTGCAGATGATTGATTTGAAAAATTTATCATACTTGATTTCTATTTGTCATTTACATGTTTGTCATGACATCGGGATTTCAAGAAAAACTTAACTTTCGCTTAACGTTCTATTTGACGTAACTTTTAAGAGTAGTATGTAAGCATTTAAAATTTTATTGTAGGTAATTAAAATAGCATTATACAACATACGCACAATCAAATATATCTTGAGCTGATAGTGAATATTTATATTCGACCATGGGTTTGTATTTTGTTTCGTATTCTTATAATGCAACAGTTACAAATAAACAATAGTGTTTTGATGTGTATAGTTTATGTCACCATACATGTTATTAGTCAATTAACAAAAACTTTTCTCAAGTATGATATGTTTTATTTATGTGAATATTTCTGATTATTCTGTTATATAATTAACTCTGCAGGAACAAAAAAAATCCAAAAGTTTTTATCCATTAGCTTAAGCAATATTCGATATGTTTATGGATTATAAATGTGCGCTTAGAACACTGATATCTGGAGAGCGGCTGATAAAAAAACATATTGCTTTAAAACCGCGAATGGTAACGTCTGTATATATGTTTACAGGTTTTGTGGTTTTCTTATACTTTGACAACAAAATTATGTGAATAGATAGATACAAAATACACGTTTAATGTATATTGATACGTTAATATTATTAAATAAGGCTCCTAGTATTAAGCTTGGGAATTGTTAGTTTCCAAGTGCATGCCATCTTGTTCATCTTAGACTCCTCCCTTTTTCGCATTGAGTACACACAAACATTACGAAGGTCGGAAGAACTGACGTAAAATATTAGATTATGGGCTATTATTTTTGGGATGGGATGGGATTTGCCGGCATTTTTGCAGATACTGTGCAGCGGCATTTCTATCATTATAGCACAGGGGCACTTATGAGGTGCCCAGGGACTGAACCCGACCGGTCCATTATACTGACACAGACGAGTCAGTCGTAATACTGTTCCCTTAGCTCCGAGCGTTAGGACGGAAGCCACTACTACCAACGTTAAAGTCTTTGGTTTGACCCGGTCGGGGTTTGAACCCGCGACCTCCCGATCCGCAAGCTGACGCTCTGTTATTTTGGCATAACGGTAGAGGAGCAGATGCTTATTTAAATGTGGTATCCAACAGCTTGCCGATATCAAATTCATGTAACAATACCTTACCACTGCTTTGGGGAATAAGGGCATAATGTTTGTATAAACCCATAAATACGATTTTGAACACTAACTGAATTATTACACAGAACAGTGATAAAGATCACTCTGAATGTGTATACTTTCCAACTTAAAAACTTTCGATAGTGGTCACTGCTAAAAAAAAGATATCTACGTAAGAGCGGATTACCCGGATGACTATATAACGTGATCTCAAAAGTTAGTGGTCACGTAGTTTTCTTAGTTTAAAAATAGCTATCTGTGCAGCGTGGCTCCGATAGAAAACACCTGTTTGCAATGACGAGTGATTATCAATGCTTGACTGTTCACAGAAATCTAGGACATCAATGAAAATCATTTTAAAGGCCCTTTTCAGGCAATAATGACGCATTTGGATATTTAAGAAAAGAAACTCGTATACCATTATGTAATAAATACGTCAAATTTTAAATTATATTAAAATAAACATACCCACCAAGCCCAATAATATGAAAGTGACAAACGGTTGGTCAAATTTGTGTTGTTTTTATCTTGCTAAAACGGCAAAAAATGTTTAACCACGGTGAAAAATAGGTTATAATATTCAATTTCCATGTACCATGATGAATAAAAGGTCACAGATTTCAATTTCCATGTACCATGATGAATAAAAGGTCACAGATTTTAATTATCATGTACCATGATGAATAATAGGTAACAATACAAAATTATCATGTACCATGATGAATAGGTCACACTATTCATTTCTTAGGTACCACGATCAATAATAGGTCACTATATTTAATTATTATGTTTAAAAGATGAGTAATAGGTGTAATTTTCGTGTACATCGAAGAATAATAAGTTACAATGGTCAATCCACGTGTACAACAATGAATAGTAATTCACAAAATTCCAATCTCGTGTACCACGATGAATAATATGTCACAATATTCAATAACCATGTACCACAGCGAATAATATGTCACAATTGTCAATTCTCATGTACCACAGCGAATAATATGTCACAATAGTCAATTTTCATGTATCACAGCGAATAATATGTCACAATTGTCAATTCTCATGTACCACAGCGAATAATATGTCACAATATTCAATAACCATGTACCACAACGAATAATATGTCATAATATTCAATAACCATGTACCACAGCGAATAATATGTCACAATATTCAATAACCATGTACCACAAAGAATAATATGTCACAATTGTCAATTCTCATGTACCACAGCGAATAATATGTCACAATAGTCAATTTTCATGTATCACAGCGAATAATATGTCACAATTGTCAATTCTCATGTACCACAGCGAATAATATGTCACAATATTCAATAACCATGTACCACAACGAATAATATGTCATAATATTCAATAACCATGTACCACAGCGAATAATATGTCACAATATTCAATTACCATGTACCACAACGAATAATATGTCACAATAGTCAATTCTCATGTACCACAGCGAATAATATGTCACAATATTCAGTAACCATCTACCACAACGAATAATATGTCACAATATTCAGTAACCATCTACCACAACGAATAATATGTCAAAATAGTCAATTCTCATGTACCACAGCGAATAATATGTCACAATATTCAATAACCATGTACCACAGCGAATAATATGTCACAATATTCAATAACCATGTACCGCAACGAATAATATGTCACAATATTCAATAACCATGTACCACAGAGAATAATATGTCACAATATTCAATAACCATGTACCACAACGAATAATATGTCACAATATTCAATAACCATGTACCACAACGAATAATATGTCACAATATTCAATAACCATGTACCACAGCGAATAATATGTCACAATATTCAATAACCATGTACCACAAAGAATAATATGTCACAATATTCAATAACCATGTACCACAGCAAATAATATGTCACAATATTCAATAACCATGTACCACAAAGAATAATATGTCACAATATTCAATAACCATGTACCACAGCAAATAATATGTCACAATATTCAATAACCATGTACCACAAAGAATAATATGTCACAATGTTCAATAACTATCTACCACAACGAATAATATGTCACAATAGTCAATTCTCATGTACCACAGCGAATAATATGTCACAATAGTCAATTCTCGTGTACCACAGCGAATAATATGTCACGATAGTCAATTCTCATGTACCACGATGAATAATAGGTCGCAATATTCAGTTCTCATGTCTGTAGATTTTATGGCCTTTAACAGATTGTTATCATTTTCAGGTCGAGATTGACAGGCGCAGAACAATCGTAACGATTTTTGATTTTTACAAGCCATTTAAAGCACAACAATCTAATCTAGCATTGAACTTTATGCGTCGCAGAAACACGTCAGGTATAAATAGTAAATTGATTTGTTCGATAATGACGTAATAAAACAAAATTGTATGAAATGTGTTGTTCTTTGTGTGCGAAGTATAAATTTGTGACATGGCCGCCCGCTGAAGTTCTCTTTCAATACAGCTCTTGTAATTAATTATATCGCTGCAACGCAAATAAACAGATGTGTGTAAGAAACCTTAATGCACCTGTTCCAACAACAGATTTGGGGGAATTTCAAATCAATTACCAGCGATTAATGTGTCAGTGTTAATATCTAGGCGGTAAACACGTGTTAATTAATGGGAAACACGTGTTGTTGTACCTTAGATATTAAACATACTCATGGAAGAATGAACAGTTGCATAATTCTTTCGTTCTGAAAATATTTGACTACCACCTAAATTTGCAGCTATTGCAAAAGGGAAAAAGTATGCCGTCCGAATGTATATATAATGGCATCTCTCGGAACAAACATTATAAGAGATCATCTTTTAGGGGAAAACAAATAACGACGTGTATGTATTTCTAATTCGATAAAGCAATTCCTATATTAGATGGGTTCGATCACTGGAATGAAATGGATGAAAAACTGGATGAAATGGCAGAGGAAAAAAACTAAAGCTTATGCTTTTTTACAAGATTAAAAACAAAAAGGTGCCAGAAGTTTAAGTGTAGTTTTCCGTCTTACGTTAGAAATGAGTTGGAATTTTGAAACTCATTTCATACCTTCTTCAATTAATCTTTGGTGCAGCCTATTTCCCGGTTGAAGACATTTCCTACTATATCTGCACTATATCTGCCTATAATAGTCAGATCCTAAGAATTATGTCCGTAACCAACACCTAACAAGCGTAATATGTTTTATAGTTCACGTTACATTTCAGTTTTTCATAGGATATTGGATCAAATTTAGCAATTTGCTTTACGATCTATTTCTGTTCCTCTTTTCGGGCATTTGATTGCTTAAATTGTAATCAAACAGACGATGCTGGCAGATTTATTTATTTCTCTGCACCAAGTTTAACCCAGAACCGATTAAGACATTTCTATCACGAAGACAAGTCGATCCATTGATTTACAAAATTCTGCTACGTGGTATATGCACATACATGTAGCGACGAATTATCTAATTAAAGAAATGCTTCAATTTTCAAATTTATTCAAACTTACATTAAGATTACAGAGCGGTTCTATGACAGACATATTGGATAGAATGTTATCATTATCTATATGGGTTTTTTTTTCGGATTTCAATCCATATTTCTCCTTTTGTGTTCATTTTACCTCCTTTAACTATTGATTTATATCACAATCTTGACACACCGGACCTGGTAGCGCAATCGGTAGGGCGTACGGGGTACGGTGGGGGCCGGGTTCGATCCCGCGCCGCGACATACCAAAGTCGTTAAAAATGTTAGTGGTATAGCTCCCTTGTTAACGCTAACGCTCAAGCAAATATAAGGGTAGTTCCACGACTGGTTGGCCCAGTGTCAGGATAATGTGACTGGGTGTGGTATCATGCCAGGTGTTCTCGGCATGCTATAAACAGTGAAGGCAGCTGAAATACTGTTGGTGGGACGATAAACCCAATAAACAAACATACAATCTTGACAATAGCCGTTGCTAGAGAAATGACGGTTTATTGTTTTAAAGTATTATATTGTCTTTCTGCGTGAATTGTTATCTGACTTACATTCTTTGTTTTTAAATTATGTCATAAGGACAGCTGAAACTAAACTTTTTAAATTGGAACTTGTGCCTCAGCCCATTTGTCTGATTTTCTTGTCAATTGTTCTGATGTTTTATATTTTTAGTTGGCAAAATTTTCGTGCAGCTATATTGTCACATTATGTAGACGCGTTCTGCCTAATGTTCATTAGGACTTCACTGCGAGCACTTTGACAGCCATTCTTCAAAAAAGATAAGACTACGGCATGGACTATCACCGTAGACACACTTAGAGACACTGTCAACCGTTGGAGATAAAATGCTTACATGTAATTTTTGTGTCACAACCAGTCGCAAATTACAATCGAAGATATGCAAGTACTGTGGTATACGCGACTGAAAAATAGATTTGACACAATGGTTAACTCATTTCTGTGTTAAAAAAGTAAAACATATTTTTAAAAGGTTACCTACATACGAAATAGTAAGGGTTAGACTTATGATGCAATATGCTATGTTTTAACATGATTTATTTTATCACTCCGCAATAAGACACAGCGATATACAGGTATGAGAAAGGCATCTGAATTGTTTTAAACATATGTAAATACATATAATTTATGTCAGCAATGTTTCTATACAAGTTTTAAATTTGTGGGAATACTAACAATACAAAGGATAATTTATGTGTTTCCAATCGTAAGTTGTCCGCATTCAAAGATGGCATGAAATTCGTTAAGTACTTCATTTCGATTTTTTGTTGTTGACAGCGCATGGCTTCATGACTTCGGTAACATACCCTATAAAATGTCGGTCTGTTATTGGATCTGTGAACCGTTGAGTCTAATGAGGATTAATGTCATCTGATTCGTAAGCTTTAAATGTAACATAGTGTGTTCTTAAACATCGGCAGTACTTTTATTTTAAGCTAACAAACTAGACACATGTTTTAAAATGCATACTTGATCTAGTAATTCTAATATGGCAGTGCACAATAAACGTGTTCAAATACGTAGAGACAGAAATTGTTTATGTTTAACTCTTGAAAATGGCAATTAGCCGAAAATTTGAGTGAGAGCGTTTTAAGAAAACAAAATGATAATACAGTTCCCTCTGGGACAATTTACAACATTGCGTTTTAAAATGGTTCACCATTTGTAAAATATTGGTATTGTTAAAATAGAATAAACCCATATACATGCAAAGAAAGAATAGCACAACCAAGTTTGTAGAGCGTCGGCTCCAGGTACGGGGGGCCCCAGGTTCGATCCCGGGCCGCGACATACCAAAGTCGTTAAAATGGTAGTGTTATAGCTCCCTTGCTAACGCTCAAGCAAATATAAGGGTAGTTCCATGACTGATTGGCCCGGTGTCAGGATAATGTGACTGGGTGTGGTATCATGCCAGGTGTTCACGGCATGCTATACACAGTGAAGGCAGCACTATATCTGCTTCAAGTGGACACCGTCTCCAGATAACTGAAATACTGTTGGTGGGACGATAAACCCAATTAACAATAAAAGTTTGTCATTTTTATTATAGTCAATTTGTATCTCCTTCATTAAACCGTGTTTTTGCCATTTGTGTCTTTTTAAGTTTTTAAGCACATTTAAGTTTAAACGTTGTTTTAAGAGGAAACATATTTTTACGAATGGGTTTTTGCTATGTGATTTATTGAATGTAGAATAAATTATTTGCATTCAGTCTGTTTCGCCTCACAAGCTACATGCAAATGAATTCTATATTATTTAAGCGAATACTATGTTAACAAACAAGTCTATTCAAATTAACCATAAAATGTAGCATGTGTGATTCTTTAACACATTTTGTTTAAATGGTCATTTTTAAATCTACATTTCACTCTCAGTTTAGATTAACACTTCTTGTGAAACGCATATGGATTACATTGTTCCAACAGTTTTGCTTTAAATGTCGTTTAATGATTGGGTCTTTCAATCACGCATAAATACGGCTTACAAAAACTAACTAAATGACGTGATGCACATGGCAAACGGAACATTCCTAATACATCATTCTTTGTAAACTAATGGGCCTTTGACAGATTTGTTGGCTTCATTGTGAATTATTCGTGTGAAGTGTAGAGATTTAGTTAAACTATGAGAATTGAGAGAATACACGTATTGTTGTAAAATAATACGTACTGTAAGAGCTAGTACAAGATTGTGTTCAATTTCAGTGAACACGGATGTAATCTAATGCAAATAAATATGTCGTCTTACAGAGTAATTAAGTATTTGTGTCAATTAAGTCAGCATTATTCTTTAAAATTCTTTCAGAGAAATTAAAGAATATGGGTGCGTTTCATCTTAAAACGCTTTTGAATTTCGGTCTTACGATCACTCCTAAGTGCGTTTCAACAAACTGTCGTTAGTGCGATTGGAAACAAATCAATCAACAGCACTCTTAAGCTTTAAGAGTGATTTTGCTCTGAGAGCGATTTCTGAAATATTAATGAAACGCTCTGTAGACGGAAAACCATTTTTAGTGGAAAAAAACGATCTTTATATTTATGATGAAACGCAACCTATATCTATGCTGCAATAACAATGAAGTTAAAGACGTCTTTTTTATTGCTAGTATTTGTCCCATGTAATTAGACATGTCAGTCCTTACATGCACATGTATGTGTATAAAACGTCTCCAGCACTTAAGTTAATAATATCATTTTTAAAAGGCGGCAAATTAAAAAAAACAACACATAATACAAACCTTAAAACATGTTATACTAGATATATGAACTCAACATATAAAAATCTAAGTAAATAATTCTAGTTGAGTAAAAGCGGCATGTCATGTGACATTTTATATTGAGCAAAATGATCTGTCATGGCAATATAATTTGTCATGTGTTTTGAAGTTACACGCTGTGCCTTATTTAGTGAACATGTTATCAGTTGGCCGTAACCGGACCTGGTAGCACACTCGGTAAAGCGTCGGCACTAGGTTTCGACATACCTAAGTCTTTAAAAGGGTTTTGATATAGTTTACTTGCTGACGCTCGGGCAAAGATAAGGGAAGTTCGGTCCAGGACTAGTTGATCTGGTGTCACGATACTGTAAATGGGTGTGGTACCATGCCAAACCATGACAGCTTTAAACAGTGAATGAATTCCTATATTTGCTTCAAGTGAATTTCGATTTTTTGCCAAATAAGAATACTATTGCTGGGACGATAAACCCAATAAACGAAAAGTCAAAAAGACAAGTCAGTTGTTGTTTTGGCAAATCATTTTTTTTTATGTGTGTACTTTAATAATGTACCAGTTGCATGAGGGATTTTTGTTTTATTCCGAACATATTATTATTATTAATGCGTATAAACGTTGTTCTGTTCTGCCATAGTCAGACATTTTTAAACGAAGTACCTGTATATGGATTATTGGCGACCCGCTGTAGCGCGACGCCTATATATTGAATGCTCAAAGAAATTTGCACATGGGGAAAGTTTGTTTTGCGGACTTGCTAAAGCGATAAATGACGGGTCCTTATTCGATATTTTATTTATTAATTTATTTATTTATTTATTTATTTATTTATTTATTTATTTACTTTGTGTGCCCGTAACTTTCAAAATAACTTTGAAAATAAACAATAAAGTTCTGAGAAAGAAAAAAAACATTCTACGTTCGAGAAAAATACTATCTGAACAATACTTATTTGTGAAATGTGAGTCTGCTGCACATGTGCAATTTCTGCTTGTACACTTGAGTTTTATAGCTAATTATAATACTTTTCTCAATTTCTTTTTACAGATGTAACACCTACATCAGATATAACCTATAAACGGTGTCGGTTTTTGCTTTTATTTTGTTTAAGCCATTTTATCAGGAATATAAGTTATACATACTTTTTCTCGAAATTTATAGTATACTGAAAACTTTCAAATAAAATCCACAACGTTTCAAATTACTTTGTTACTTGATCCCATTTTGCTTTAATCTGTTTACATCTTCCACTTTTTTGCGTCACCTTTGATTATTCACATCAACGACTTTTATTGTAAGTATATCTGTACCCTGTCATTTGCACCATATCCCGGAAAAACATGTATTCATAGCTTTAAAACCTATCGGTGCACAAAATATAGAGAATACATGGTTGGTGCCGAAAATGAGAAAGTTTATCTGTTGAGCGAGAAGCGAATATCTTGGCGAGCTGTAGCGAGCCAAGATACGCTTCGAAGCGAACCATATAAACGTTCTCATTCTCGGCACCAATCATGTATTCGATTTATCCTGCTTTTCATCTTTTATATGAAAAAAAGGAAATCGGTAAACAAACGAGGAAGATTGAAGAAAAAAATAACGGAAGAACAATAGCCGCTTTACCCCTTTCTTATTCAGACATAAACGTCCGTTCAAAATATAAAAAAAGTCTCCATGCCAACATATATTTATGTTAAAAAATTCCATGAATGATTCCATAAATCGGCGAAAAAGCATTAATTGCACGTTTCGTTAAGAGCCAGTGAACATAACTAGTGTTAACAGTGTATTCATTCGCGAGGTTTGGTTACGTGACCTATCACTTAGTTTATCCGGCAAGGCTTTATCCTGCACATTTACGCGTGAAAGCAGAATAAAATAGCATTGTTGTACCCCAGATTAACAACTGCTGTGAGGAGGGTACATATACACCGTATTTATACACATGTGGATTTATAACTAAGATGACCATACCAAAGTGTTCTATAAAATTTTAAACTTGTATTCACAAACTGTGTTTTTATCTACTGTTTACACAACAAACAAAGAAGAGGTAAACAAAAATTTAAAAACAAATTGTCTAGGAGACGTCATTCAGTATTTTTTCGTTGGGATAAGGAGTTGCGCCCTTTTTATAATAGATTCAAGAGCTCCCTATGTGTCCGGCTTATTAAAACTATAATATTTGTATTTTATCTACTTTTTAAGAATTTAAAATACATCCTATTTTATTCAATAATTTCAATTTAAGAATTAATATGGTAGTTCCGACTGTTAAAGGCACGAAATTATGTAAAATAATAAAACACAGTTGCAGTTCAAGACAGACATATAATGAGATTCTCAAAGTCACAAAAATTAAATTACGTATGAGTAATCAGAAAATTCGCTTAAAATAGGTGTGCTAGCCGTATCACCAAAACCCGACTAAACGAAGGCAATAACATGCGAACCTTTTAATTGGTGGATACATTTGCATTTGAATGGATGTGTTGATTAACGTAGTTTCTTCAAGTCATTATTTTAAATCAAATTTAACTCGAATAATTCGGACTGCCCTAGGTAGGATGGGTATAAAGTCGATGATAGGCGGGGTTGGTCCACCCTGAATGTTGACACGCATATAATATACATGTATAGACCCAGCATGAACAAATAAAAACACAGGTGTTTTCATGTGATATATAAATGGAGTATACATTGTACAATTTATAAAACGTGACCAATCACTGCACAGAAAGACCTAGGAGGGATGAATCCAGGGGTAAGGACCCCAACCAACCAGGTAAAAGAGTAGAGTTGTGAAAAAAAACATACATGTAAGCTTAAAAAAATACTAAGCTTTTAACGTAAAGGTTGTCTGTTGGCTGATTAGGTCGAACTTAAGGTCCCTTAATGTGTAAATATATTTAGTAGACTATGCGATAAAATTGGATCTTCATTCCCATCCATCACTTAACTCCCAGGAACATTTTCTGGATCCGCCCCTGCCGGATAGGGCGAGTTCTTGTCGATGATAAGCTAACCAACGATTTGCGGGGTTTGTACCCCTTGGTAGCTATTGTAGTACTGCCCAAGCATGGTCAGGATAGGGTGGGCAGTTTGAAGTAAGCTTGCCGAGTGTTTCACTGAATGGTCATCTCCGATACGACGGGACACAAACCAAGAGTACCTGTGTGGACAGAGAAGACAGTTAACTGGTGAAGCATGTGTCAGTGACCATTTTCAAAGAATCCTAAGAATAGATTTCGGTCAATTTTAGAACATTTGGACATAATTTCATCATAATCCACTAAACTAGCCTTAGTTAAGACGGTTCTGAATATTCCTCATTTGTCAGACAGTACAAATTGTGAAATAAGTCGAAGTAAAAGTCATTCTTTTCAAGTCTATAAATAAGCACGAAGGTGATTTCTGCTAAAAACAAATATCAACGTCAGAGCAAATTCACCGAATGATTATATAACGTAATCTCAAAAGTAAGTGGTCACGTGATTTTCTTAGATTAAAAATAACTGTCTGTGCAGCGTGACTCAGACAGGAAATACAATGTTTGTAATGACAAGTGTGTGTTATACTTTTCAAATACGTGTTGGACATAAAGAAGCAACATTTCGCGGAATCGTTTGAGGTAACAATAATTTAAAATATTATTTGAAGGAAAAAAATATGGTCAAAACTATCGGATGCCACCTTTGAATGGATTATAATTAAGCCCAAACTCAAGAAATAAACCACTCGATTCGGGGAATATATGTTGACATAAAGAGTGAAACGTAAACTGAAACTGACACTGTTTTGAAATTTTAAGTTCAAAAGTCACATATTTGAAAGTAGCATGTCCAATTAGTTTCTTCAATACCAGAATCAAAACAAAGCATCAATGGAGATTTTCCAGTACAGTCTGTTTAAATAAGTTTAACTTGGGTACATGTACCTATAGACGTAGTCAGCCTGTTCGAGCCGTGGCAGGATCTCCTTCATGAAGGCCAGCTGTTTGTGAGCGTCTGTGGTCGACGTGCAAGCAAATTCAGTCAGCCAAACCTAGTGGGGTTATTTTCAGAAAAGAACCATTAGAAAGAAAAACACAAATAAACATCATGTGAAATAAAATCATAATAAAGTTGTGATGAGAAATATTTATGTGTTTTGTTTTTTTTCTGCGATAAAAAAGGGGGAACTGAACTATTTTTACTGCAAAATAGTAAAAGCTATTGTTGAAAAACAACATAGTTTACCACTTATGATACATTAATACCAAGAGTTGAGGAAATCATTCTATATATCCCTTTTCTAAAAGGCGTGAAAATACATAGTTTAAAATACACAGCTTTGACAAGTAACACCGTATATTCATCCTTGTAGAACTAAGTTAACAAGACGATAAGAAACGTGCAGACTAGCAGCTCGATTGTGGCGAGGTAAAGAGAAGGGAGACATAAAGAAAATAAAGATATTTGTTCAAGTTGTAGTTAGGTTTTATTTTAAAACGGGTTGAAAGATAATGTTACTTAAGAAAATGTTGACAGACTGGATCGAGACCTCTCATCACGTCTAACGCAGACATTTGCAGCAAATGGTCTCTGATTCCATTGTAATTTACGAGTTGCAAACTACATGTTGTGTATTGAAGTGATGTGAAACTTTTATGCATCTTCGACAATGTATCTGTTTTGATATTTGGTAGGCAATCAAGTGCCACTTAAACCTACATATATACCTATACGTCTATGGGTCTGATCGTTCCTGTGTTGCCTGCGGTGGCTTTTTCTTAAAAAAAACTATTGACACTCGTACAGTTAAGCATAAAACAAACCCATTTATTGTTTATATAACTTCAAACAGAAGCAAAGCTTGTAAAAATTTTAATTCAGCAACATGAAGATGGTCTACCTTACGATGATATCTATGGTACAACTGCTGTAGAAGGTGCATGGTCCGCTGTGTGTCACACGTGTAACTGTGGGTCGCAACAAAGTCGACACGACATCTATGACACAGTCGGAAGAACTCGTCAAACCATTCCAGAGTGTCCCCGAGACACCGTGTCGGGTCGTGGCAAGGCGCCGCTGCAGGGCTTACTGAGCAAAAGGTATTGGGAATAGATTTACATGTTTATTGAGACTTTTAACTGTTTCTGACTGTCTGAAAAAATGCTTGTTTGAGTCGTACCAACAGCCAATCTATGGTGGATTGCCTAATAATAAGTCTAAATGGGATTAAAAAATGTCTGGGTTATTGCCAACTAACGCGAAACTTTTATAGAATTCTGTTTTTATTTTCACCTCATGGTTGTTGGCGAGACAAGGGATCGAAGGACGCTTACATCAAGTTATACGAAATACTACAGTCTGGAAACGGAGTAAATACAAAATAATATTTTAATGACATTGTTACGGATTTCTTGCAAAGGACTTTTTAACACAACATATGACATGCTGTTAAGTAGCTGGAATTCCTTTGCAACGTCCTCATATCCGGCATCTATTTTAAGCCATTGACCAAACGAATTTTGCTCACTTTTTGACGGTAATAGTTTTAAGAAAAATAAAATATATTGTATCAATCATGAAGCTTTAACCTGCCTAGAGGGCGCCCGTGCGAGTGTCGCTCAACTTCCGGCCACCATCTTGCCGCCTCTGCCGGTGACATGTTAGCCTGAGAAATGTGGTTTGGCTCATTGAAACCCAGAATTGGCTCGGAGTTCTGCTCAATGTGAAAAGTGGTGTGGTTGGGCTTGTAGCCCCAGACCATTGGAGTCATCTTGAGGCGATGTTTGTCCATATTAGGGCATCCAGCATCCACGTGGCGCTGGACATTCTGGCCCCAGTTGTACCTCGATATGGGGCAATGGCGATGAGAGCGATTTATTTGTATTGGCATACATTCATTGTGGTGTGTTATTTGGAATTAAGGTAAACAGGATTCACTTGTTGTATTCTAGTTTGCAATTCAACATTTTGCGAAAATGCGAATATGTGTCAAATCACAATTAATAACTGATAACAACATTATCCTCAATCATTTGTTTGTCTGTAAATAATCACAGACGATTTAGCTCTTTGAAGGTGGGAACAACTCGTTACGCCGGTTTTCAAGTTAATTTAGCCGTTTGAAACTTTATTCAACTTGAACACATCTTGCGCACGTCATGTTTATACGTCAGTCATAAACAGTACGCTGATTCGCCCGAAAGTGAAGATTTTTAAATGAAGTAGTAGTTATATCAGAATTAAAGTAAAGGCAGACCTTTCCGTTGTTTGAATGAAAACTGTTATAATGTTTATTTAATACTATAAAACTAAATCTACTTCCGCCTGTTCATGAGTTTGTTTTAATTAAAAACAAAACATAACACACAAAAACAAACATAGAAAATTTATAAAGCTGAACTGTGTGAACAAAACCAAACTTACCACCATGTTACGTTGCTAAGGGCATCTAAATCTCCGCATATGACCACACCTCCTCCTATTGCCCCGCCTTTTTTGACAGAAGCCCTTATTTCGCTGAGCAGCAGTGCTCCGCAAAAAAGCGTCGCAACTAAAAAGGCGAGCCGCATCTCACCGCTTGAGCCAAGTCGTTAGTTCTACAGAAAATGTCTGAGAGGTAATTTCTTTTCTTTTATACCTGATAGACCAAGCTAGACGGATATATTTCTTATCATAGAATATAAGCTAATAGGTCAAGTTCTTGTCATAGATACTGTCTGTTCATTGTGTTTCGTAGTATAATGCTGACTATGTATGCTACTGTTGAATCATTTAAATACATAACTGTTCGACTGGATATCAATATAGGAAGGAAATCATCATCTTTTTAAGAAATATAGCAAGAAATGAAAAATCTATTTGAGTAGTTTGTGGTTGGCTGGTGTCATTTTTTTTTTCAGAACAGTTTGTCATTGTAACATGTTTTGATTTAGACAAATTAATTGTCGGTTGCAACAATTAAAGAAAGGTTTCCGTGTTCACCAGCAATTTTTAAGCATATATTTATATTTTTTATTTATATTTATATATATTTTTAAACACACTTAAACGTAAGCATATAAGGTAATCTTTGTTGGATATTGACAAAACATTAATGTCATTGGTTCTTATGTAGTCGTGCATTTTTTTTTGCAACACAACACATATACCAGGGGCAGATCCAGAAAATTGTGTTGGGGTGGGGGTATGAATCAAGATCACTTCAACTTTATCGCTGTAAATAGTAGATATATATTCACAGTAAGGGAGCCAAACATCGACCTCAGTCAACAGACAATTTACTTTAAAAGCTTAGTATTTTTAGAAATACATGTACGTGTTTTCACAACTCTACTGTTTTACCTGGTCGGTGGGAGGATGGATCCCGCATCTCCACCACCCTGGATTTACCCCTGGCATTTATATGTACATTAGCAAGTGATATCCAACAACTGTGTGTCATTAAGTTTATTACCATCTGAGGCGAAGGTTCGATCATTATTAAAGTACCACTCATTGAAGAATACTTATTGTAAACTAGAAGACATGCTTAAAACTGAACTCCGCGTATAAACAAGAAAATAAAATTATATTTTATTTTACAAATAAACGTTTATCAATAGCATAAAAAATACATCAATGTAACACATACATCACCGTCTTTGTGAAGAGCGTTTTATTGTCATTTATTGCCCTCTTAATTATGAAGTTTCTCACTTAATTGCGAGAGCATCCCGGTAGTACAGTCAAAAATGAGGTACATTTAAAGCAGACTCACCGAAACAGAGTAAACTTGTTGGTTTATTTTTAGTACCTTGCAGCGACCAATGATTGTTATAACGACGTCCACCAATAGACCATTTCAAACCAAGCGTCTAGCCAATCCTATTCCGCTGATCAAGTAGACGCTTAGTTAGAAAATCTCGCGAGACTCGACCTGTTTTGCAAAACTGGGGGCTCTTCACTTCCGGATTTTGCATTATCTAATTGAACGTAATACAGTGCTGAAAATCATGAAATTGACAAAAGTTCAACGTCTGAATAACCATAAGTTGCCAAATAGTGCACGTATACAATCATCAATTGAAAGTTAAATAAAACAACCGTAATAAAAACGAACTTATATCACGTCCATTTACATGTTAAATATTAAAGAAATTATAATCATTACCGCCATTAAATTTATCTGGCCACACATGATCACCATCATGATCCCATATTACCTGTATAATCACCTTTAATCATCATCAGCAGCAGCAGCATCACCGCCATCACGATCTACATCGTAATCGTCATGGGCATCACCGTAACCGTTTTTACCATTTACATAATAATCATAAACAGCATCGGTATCACCGTCATCATTATCAGCAGTAGCAGCAGCAGCATCACCGTCATTTGCATCATCATTACTTTAGTTACAGGGGTATGGATCTTTGTCAAGCAAATTTTCTCATGCTTCTAATCTTAGTTGTTATATATCTTATAATGAACAATGTTGTAAATTTGGACAATGGTGTCAAAATCCCTATTTCTTAATGCATCGGTCACATAATGCGCTATTACGTATAACTGATTAATAGGAATTCGTGGACTGCGATTCAAAATCTGCATACAACTTTTGACTTTACTTGATTTGCAATTACACAATGTATTTGAATGAGGGTCTACACGCCTGGCTACGTCTTATATTCCCATTCATGGCTTGAACGTTCTATGCCAAAATGTGGTCTAAAGTGGGCCCTACCGGGTACTTAATTTTTGTACCCATTTAAAGATAGAAATGTATTAACTTAAAATATGTATTAACTTAAAATATCGTTTTGTAAATTCATATTACCGGGTATGTTTCTCTATGGGCGTGGGTCCCTTTCATACCATCATAAAGTTCTACTCTAACTGAATCCCTAATTTTATGACATGAGCGGACACCCCAACTTATTAAGCTAATTGGCAGTTTTATGACACCTTGTTTGTCTAGTGGACAGGAAGTGTGACCGTGTTTTGGCGTCTTTTCCCCTTCGCAAGAATTAACACATGCATCCGCTATGCAGCTGTGTTTGAAACTGTCACCATATGGTTTATGACCTTCACCATTTACAGACCAATATGCATTGACTTACGCGAGGACAACAAAAAGGACAAAACACTAAGGTCTACAATATCTTTTTTGGCTCATAAAAGGACCTAACGCTATATTTAGCAGTACCCACAATGGTGCACTCTTTCCCAACCCCACTATTTTTTCGTTAAGGAAGAGGAAACGTGGATGTTGGGATTTCAAGGAACACAATCTAATGTATATTTTCATCTCGTGTTTATTGCAAAGGTATTATTTCAATAGCTCGCCTATTCTTTTGTAGTTAATCAATACCTTAAATATAAATAATTCCTTTATAAAAATGCTTATGATCATTCAATGGACTAAAGAAGTTTGTAAGGATATTTATATAAGTAAAAACATGCGCAGTCTGAAATATTACTACATAGTAAAGTTTCCCCCCTCCACTCTCACTCTTTTAGAACTTATATTTATGCCGCGAAGGTAAATCGTCAATAACGTTGCATATTTTTTCATAGCTCACGCCGTTCACGTGTACTTATCATTTTTAATCTCTCAACAGTACCCAACGTTCACACCCTCTCTATCTTCTAAATGGCAGCTTGAAGACAATTATCGATCGATATCATGTTACACGGTATTGTGAAATAATGGATCGGTCAATTTGACACAAAAATATTTCTTCTCGGCGACTTCAAATGATAGTGACCGTCGATTGTTTCCGGGAATTTTCTTTGTTGTTGCAGTGTTAGCCAGAGAGCCCTCCGCGCCAGAAAGAAATAACACCGCATTTATTTTTTTACAACCTTGAAGAAATTAAAATCAAAGTGATGTAATAGCGACTCCATGTTATAAGTGCGTGAACAATGTTGTTAACAGCCGTTAATTGGCGCTAATATGTGCAAACCGAAAAAAAAACCCAACACCTGAGAAAGTACGGACACAAATGATGAAATCCTTTGCGCAAGAGCCCCCAGTTTTGACAGTCGAAAGAAAACGGGTCAAGTCTCGTAGCGCGAGATATAAATCGGCGCATGCGCACTGGATGTTTGAAATGGTCTATTAAGGAAGAGAAATACCCCCAAACAATCGTCTGGGTAGAAACAGGTAGTCACGTGTGAAAAATTCTTTGTTCAGGTATTAAGTTGACAATCGCAAAAAACTTATCTTATCGAACGTAAATTTTCAAAGTAAACAAACTATTTTCCGCATTAGAAGTGTGCAAACGTTTACTACCATTTTTTTTTCTTAAATAGAAACGCATACATAGATGTTTAATGTGAGACGTGCACTTCTCCAAATACACTGTCACAGCTTACGTGTCTATCTGGGTTAGAGATAATAAAACATTTTAGTTTGACTCTGAGACAATACTCATCATCTGATTCGCTGGATTCAACTAAATCTTTAAATCTGACCAATCAGATGCTTGAGAATTGTCTCGGAATAAATTTCAAAGTTTTGACGAGCGAAATTTGAGCGACGTCACATCAAATTACCCATATAAAGGTATAACGAGGTCTCAAAAGTAAGCGGTCACGTGGCTTTCTTAGTTTAAAAATAGCTAACTGTGCAATGTGGCTCAGTAAAGAATTTCATTTTTGTAATGGCGAGTAGAGTGTTAAACTGCACTTTTCACATCGATGTAGGACATCAATAGACATCATTTCGCAGAATCTTTGTAGGCACCAATAATTAATTGGGATCTGTTCATTTCTGGATATCTTTTTGGGAGTACTGTTGAAAATTTATAAAATCTTTCTCTACTATTCATTGTGTAGTAATATATCACAACTGTGATAATTATTTAAAGATAAAATAATTCTGAAATTGCACATAAGGCGCATGTTACTGGTTCTTACCAGCCGGCGCTGACGAAGTCACAGTTCCACCCAACCATCCGGATGGTGGTGTACTTTACATGTGTTTATTTGACAATATGACGTAGGGACAGGCGGACGGCGCCGAAACGCTGTTGTCGAACTACTTCCCTTTTAACAGATTTATAACACAGGAAGTCACCAGTTACCTGCCAGTAGATCACTGGACTGTCACTCAAGAGGTGTCAGGTTCAAATCACACGATCATTAAGCATGCACTTGTTTTTGCTATGAATATATTTTTTGTTCCTATCTTTGTATTAACATCTACTGCATTTGTACTGAATTTTTGAAAGTTTTTTCCATACATGAGCAGGACTGAAATCTCAACACAGAACATACACGTATTTTGATTTTTTAAACGCCTTTGATCATTATATCCAACAAGACTCCCATACCATGCTGTTCTTGCCAGTTTGAACTGGGGTCTAATGGATGACTTCGCGTGCCACTGATAAGACGGTCTGAGGTTGGAATCTATTCTAGACTTTTGCGGCTTCGTAACTTATAAGTTATATTACCCCACCGACTGAGCTACTGGGTGTTTGCAAATGCCTGCTTGATGTGGTTGAATTTTACATAGCGACCGGTATAATGCTTTCATTAAAATTCCAACATTACTCTTCTGCACTTTTTTAAATTATTTGTCAATATGTTAATCTTACTCCCTTTTTTGTATAAAGGGACTTTACTCTACCTATCAACAAAACTACAATGTACATTCTTACCTCCCTTGTCGTTAGGTCTTTGGTAACGGCAGACAATGTTCCACCATTTGAAGAACTCTTAAGACTAAAGAATAAGCATAAATTAGGAAAAAAAGTAAATTTATTGCTGAAAGAGAGAACGTTAATCCTTGTGATGCTCGCCGTGCTCGCCGGTGACAAACAAAGTGCAGTGTTTTCATGTAAATATGTACAATTATATGTGATTTATTGTAGATATTAATCATTCAATCGTGGTGTTTGGATTAAAGTATCTTCGTTTTTAAGCGGTATACTTAACGTGTTTTATATATGCCACGTTTTAAATAGTAGATAAATATCATGTTTAATGATAATGTTAGTCTAAACATATTTTATGTCGAATATCATACAGAGTATAACATACAATATACAATACAAAGGAAATAGGATTGTAACGAAAGCTTATCGTGTTTCTCTCCCAGCACAAGAATGTATGTTATGGCAATAGACTAACTTTACATTTTAAAAAGGAATTTAGAAAAAGCAAGCTATTTAGCAAACTAACTTAAATTAAACAGTGCATATAATTTTAAAAAAAAAACTTATCTACATATAAAGCAAATGGAAAGGGAAAATGTAGTTTGGGAAACTAAAAGGACGTGACGGTTGCAGAGGATTGAGAAACGAGACACGATCCCTCTAAATATTGAAACGTGTGGTTGATTTTACATACGCATGTACAACATCTACTATTTGAATGTTTGTATCAAAACTTAAGCAGCTATCTCCAAACAACAGAATATTAATATCAACGTTTGGTAAAAGAGCCAGGCGATTACCTAGATGATTACTTTCTTAACGATAATTAGGACAGAGTAGAAAGAAATGTTTAGCAGTTTCCAGTAACCCACAAACACATAAGGGAGACGCTACTATATTTTTCATATAAAGGATATGATTGAGAGAACTACAGATTAAACTTAACCGTGCATGTAGTAATTTTTCATTTCTATTTACATGCAAACAAATGAGGAGGTATATTACAACAGTCAAGGTCAAATAATCTTTTAAAAGCTGATAGTAAAGTAACAATTATATATCATAGGGAAGATTATTCCATTCTCTGATAGCAGATGACAATAAAGGAGTAATAATATGAGTTTAAATTGCTGTGGATGTTTTGTATGTTATCAGAATCACGAAGATTATAACGAGATGTTTGTTCAACATTCAAATAGTGTTGGCGTCTTCACAACGTATAAAGTAGGAAGTGTTTAACATGAATGGAAAATATCGCGCAAAAGTAGTCCTTGTTGGAAATCAGGGCGTTAGCAAGACAACATTGTTTAAGGTCCTGCTTGACAAGCAAGACACACTGGCATTTTATATTAGAGGTAAACGAACCGGAAGTGAATTTCGATGCGAGGCAGGAATCTCTTTCAAATCAACGAACAGACAAGAGCCAGTTGCCATGGAAATTTGGGACACCTGCGGTAAGTTGAAAGCACGTTGTTCCAATTATTTAGCTGCACATTGCTTATGTTTATATTAATTTGATATAAAAATAAGTGATTTACTTGTTTATATCTTAATTGCATTTTGTATTATTTTATTACCCCAAACAAAACAAACACGCTCTAGACTGAAACTAAAACTTGCTATTTTTGTTTCAAATTGTCAACCAAATTACCGAATCAGTAATTGAGATCATGGTTATGGCAAATTATATAATTTATAATAAGGACACATGCAAAACTCTAGGGCAAAACCATATTCTCCGAGCAGTTCAGATGGACAACATTTATATTTTTCTTTAATGTTAAGATACATTTTGCACTTTAGGTGTTTATCAGACAACCACTCTGAACTTAGCCTACACGTCAGGGTGGACAAAATTAAGTACAAAGTGGCAAGCACATATTGAGTTCATCTATAGCAGGGTTTGCTGTTGTTGTTGTTTTTTATTCAGGCGCTGGAATTTATATCACCAATGTTTTACAAAAGCGCTATTTAAATGAACTTTCAAAGTCACAAATCTTGTGACACTATGCCCATGAAGACGAAAACATATGTTTTAATAGGGCGATGAAATATATTCAGATAAAACTTCAAAGCCTGTATGTCAATATAGGGCAGTTATTTTGATCTTGACGAAAAAATAAATGTGTAGGGTTCAGACGCGCAGTAATCTAATTAAGAAGGCCGTAAACCTAATTAATTAATTGCATAGTATTTGAGCAAAACGCCGTGCATCTAATGCGTAATATCGTGCATAATCAATATATATTTTCATTTTAACACGTTTATGTTTATGTTTATTTGTTTTTATGTCCCACCAACAGTATTTCAGTTATCTGGAGACGATGTTCACTTAAAGCATGTAAAATGCTGCCTTCACTGTGTACAGCATGCCGTGCACACCTGGCATGATACCACACCCAATCACAGTATCCTGACATTGGATCTCCCGGTCGTGAAACTGCCTTTATATTTGCTTGAGCGTTAGCAAGGGAGCTATACCATTACCATTTTAACGACTTTGAAATGTCCTTGCCAGGGATCGAATCAGGGGCCTCCCGTACCTGGAGCCGGCGCTACTAGCTCTGGTTTTCAAACGTTTACTTGACTGTTTATTTTTTTTAAGAATGCAAATATGCCTGCTAATCTTTTCGCCTTTGTTCTATTTACTCACCTTAACGCCATCAAATTATAGGCGATGTCTTGTTTCTATTATTTGTTAATTAAGCACTTGAGTATATTAACTACTTACTACGTGTATAAGAAGAATTTACTAAGTTAAAATGCGTTTAAACGCATCTTTCTATACACATGTAATACAAAAACTGAAATACTGTTGATAATTTTACTTTAAAAGGCTAAAACGTATGAATATGTCATCGGTTTTACTGTGCGTATAAAGGAAAATAATACACGGTATAGTTCTTGTATGTTTAAATGGTCTATTTAAATGATTGTACTAGAATGTTCCATATGTCACATATTAATAGTTTTATATGTTAATAAGGAAAATATTTAGTATGCATAAAGAGTGTTGTTGTTGTTGTTGTTGTTGTTGTTGTTGTTTGATATTTTTAAACTTCTAGATGTGTCAAATATGTTTCTACCTCAGTCGCATGTTACCCTTCCTTGCACTCATACAACATGCTCCAGGACATGACTATTTGTCCAATCTATGATAAAAGGGTCTGCAGTATTGTTTATGTCTAAAGTACACTTGGTGCTTGAAGAAAGATCATTTGTTTTGGTCAGAAAAAAAAAGATTACTTGGAAAATTTAGAACCAAAAGATAGTTCCAACATCAGTGAAGATCCCTTATCGTGGTAGCCATCATTGATGGTAACTTCAAAAGATTTTCAGATGAACTGTATATTAACGTGAATTTTATTTTCTTGTAATTTCTTCGTTTGTAGTCCAAAAATTAAAAGCTATACAGCATTGGATAACAATATTTTTTAAATTGATAAATGCACAAAGAATTAATACACAGAAATAAATAAAATTATTGGATCATCCTTAAACAAAATGAACAGCGTAACTTTTTGGTTGTATTTTTTACCATTTAAACTATCAAAATATAGTTTTGATATTTAAAATACTTCATAAAATGGTATTAAATTTGATATAAAATTTAGTTAAATAGACAGAAAAATCAAAACACAGTGGTGAGTTTAATACAGAACATATTTCTAGATTTTGGGCTGCATTAGCTTCTGCCTTCAAAGATGGCTGCCTTAAACTGTCTTATCAGTGCCTATGACATCACATGGAAAATATCTCTTGTAGACATATATTTAGGTATGCGATGAACCCAATTAACAAGAACAGAAAAGGCATTTGTGTGTGGACCGGTTCGCTCGCCCTTCTTAACTAGTGAAAATTATATTTTGTAGAAACTATTAGGCTGTATACATTCGAAAAAAAAGTGTTCATCAACATTAACAACGCAAACATCACAATTGCTATCGTTTAAAAATTGTTTGAAACTTTTCTTTTAATTTAAAATTCAGTCCATGACTAAGTCTATTTCTTGTAGAACTCATATTTTGATTTAAAGAGGCCTTTCTGACAATTCTACATAAAGGTTAATATTGGGTCAAACGGTTATGACCTAGATCTATATATAAAGTGAAAATATTTTTTTGTGATATGTTTTCACGAAAACATTACCCACACGGTTAATGGTACATACTGGATACAGCCGTTCTTCGTTATAACAGACGCTTGCAATTTACAAATTCTTTAAAAATTTAAATCGAAGAGTGCACAGTTTGTCTTATTCGCATTATTTTAATATTTGTTCAAAAAGCAACAAAAAAAAAAGTTTAAAAAAAAGTGAGTTTTCAGTGAGCAGCCACTTGTCAGTAGATTGTATGAACATACATTGTATGCTTTCAAAATATTACGTTGGTCAAATGCTTGGAAAATTAAAGCCGTCGCGATTATTTTAGACATCTTTAGCTTTAAAAACCACATGTATCTCCAAACTGCGCATGCGCATGCGCTTATATAGTCGCATATATATACGTCAGTAATAAACAACTGGCTGAACGATTCCATATGGACACACAGTTAAAGGTAATATCCCACAGTTTGTCAAACACAATATCTTACCACTGCTTTTGGGGTCATTGGGCATAATATATGCATAAACGCATTCAACTTTATTAAACTTATTTTCCCTCTAAGCGGTTAATGAGCAATTAAAATACAATACAAATACAAATAATAGACACACACACACACACACACACACACACACACACACAAACACACACACACACACACACACACACAAACACACACACACACACACACACACACACACACACACACCACACACACACACACACACACACACACACACAAAACAGTGCAAAAAATCATCTACAAAAACACGGGAAATCAAAGAAAAAGACTACCATATAACATCTATGACGTAACGTGCTCTCTTAATGATAATTCTTTCAATATCTATGAATAGGCACGACCGTGATCTCTGCTAAAAATAGATATTGACGTCAGAGCGGATAACCTGGGTGATGATATTAAGACGTCTCAGAAGAAAAGTTAAAACGTTGGTTTCTTAGTTTAAAAATAGTATCTCTGCAAGTTTGCGCAGATAGGAAATACGTGTTTGCCATGACGAGAAGGGATCTATGCTTCACCGTTCATACAGATCTAGGGCATCAGTGAACAACATCTTGTAGTACTTTTTCAGGTAACAATGACTTTCTTAGTTATTCGAGAGAAAATAATTTGGTACAAACAGTCGGATACCATCTTTAAATAGACACATGACTGTATGAAGTATGGAACTTGAAATGTTCCAGTGAATAAAAAAGGTGACAAAGTTGCATTGTAATAAAGTACTTGGTTTTCAAAAATTTTAGCACTGGAAATTACCTCATATATATTTTTAAAACAATCTTTTAAAAGAACAACACAAATGATAGACATAGTTTAACATGTACCATAACAATTGATAACAGTCAAGGGTGTAAGAGTAAAATAATAACAACAAGCAGTGGACCTTTTTTTCTTATTTTTTTTTTCAATAAATGTGTTAGAAAGGAAATAGATTTTATGCGTGATGTAACGTCATACATGTATATTCTCGTTTAGGTTGTATATTTAACTAACGGAAAAATTTTTTTAGTTTATTTTACTTTCACATGTGCAGATAGGAAACGGCATTCTTAAAAATGGATAAACTATACGATCAGTAAATAATTATAACAGCAATGAATACCAGTCAACATTTTTCAAGTTTGTGTTACCTTTTTTAATTTCAGGAATGAAAAAAAGACTAATGCTACAATAAAGAACAATTAATGCAAAGAAATGCCTATGGAAAATATGCAGACTGTATTTCAACTATGCGCATGCGCAAACTCGATTATTAATGGTGGAAGTGACATTCACCTTTCTTACGCTGGTATTGCTTATGTATAGAGGGTAGTTCAGACCGGAAGTATTTATTCATTTATTTATTTATTTATTCATTTATTTATTTATTCATTTATTTTATTTATTTATTTTGCTTTGTTTAAGCATCAAATTTCGTTTTGGGAAGGTATTCTTTATTTTTTGGTGTCACAGATTCGCTTTTACCGGAAGTGGATATTTCATCTCACTTGTAAGGTTACAGAGCATCACAATTACGTTATGTGTTTCCTATTAAGTAGAACTTTCTTATATATTTTCGAAAAAAATGTTCTTACTCAATGTTGGCTGCTGCGTGAAAGATGCGCGCCATAACGCCATGCAACTTGACGTTAAGTAAATAGCGGGTAAATGACGTTCAGTAAATGGTGTTATCATTGGATGACATTGACGTTGCCGTGTTTTCTAATATGGCAGCGCACATACACAATCTATGTAGAGACAGAAAATGTTTATGTTTAACTTTTGAAAAAGGCAATCTGCCGAAAGTTTGAGTGAGAGCGTTTTCAGAAAATATATTCTTTGTTCTTTTTTTTTTTTTGTTTCAAAAAACATTTTCTGACGTCATATTAAGTTCAATATGGCGTCAGTAATTTGGAAGACACTCAAAACCAGATGTATTATTTCCCAGTAGGCTGGTATATATCAACTTATTATAGGCTACAGTTTATAGATTGAGAGCGTCAATACAGTTCCCACTGGAACAACTTAGAACTGTCTTACATGTCACTAAACAATGTTTTATAAAAAGGTCTTTCTAACAGAGATAACGTAGCTCTATTGTCATATTTGGTCAGTGGGCACGTTCCATCCGAAGTATCGACAGTAACTATAAAACAAGAAACATTTCATATTTATAAGCTGCATTAACTGCTAAGTTTTATCATTGTCCATCATCTTGGCTGCAATTTGCTCAGGAGAATAGAACAGGTAGTAAGCATGCTCATGGCGAAAATATTAAGTCTAGACTTTGTGGAAATTGTAGCTATAAACATGCCGCAATCGGTAAATACAAACATGGTGAAAATGGTTAATACAAACATCGTACAAATGGTGAATACATATATTGAGAAAATGGTTAATAGAAACATGGCGGAAATAGTAAATACAAAATGGCGCAAGTGATAAATACAAACATGGATCAAAAAGGAAGGTACAAAATTGCGCATATGGTAAATACAGCATGCCGGAAATGGCAAATACATACATGGCGGCAATGGTAAATATAAATATGGCGGAAGTGTTAAATACAATATGGTGCAAATGGTAAATACATACATGGAACAAATAGCGAGTACAAAAAATGCGCAAATGGAAGGTACAAAATGGCGCGAATATTAAATACAAACATGGATCGCATGGCAGGACAAACAAGGATCAAATGGTAAATACAAACATGGCTGAAATGGAAAATACATTCATGGCTCAAATGGTAAATACATTCATGGCTCAAATGGTAAATACATTCATGGACCAAATGGTAAATACATTCGTGGCTCAAATGGTAAATACATTCATGGCTCAAATGGTAAATACATTCATGGCTCAAATGGTAAATACATTTATGGCTTAAATGGTAAATACATTCATGGCTCAAATGGTAAATACATTCATGGCTCAAATGGTAAATGGTAAATACATTCATGGCTCAAATGGTAAATACATTCATGGCTCAAATGGTAAATACATTCATGGCTCTAATGGTAAATACATTCATGGCCCTAATGGTAAATACATTCATGGCCCAAATGGTAAATACATACATGGCTCAAATGGTAAATACATTCATGGCTCAAATGGTAAATATATTCATGGGTCAAATGGTAAATATATTCATGGCTCAAATGGTAAATACATTCATGGCTCAAATGGTAAATACATTCATGGCTCAAATAGTAAATACATTCATGGCCCAAATGGAAAATACAAACATGGCTCAAATGGTAAATACATTCATGGCTCAAATGGTAAATACATTCATTGCTCAAATGGTAAATACATACATGGCTCAAATGGTAAATACATTCATGGCCCAAATGGTAAATACAAACAAGCCTCAAATGGTAAATACATACATGGCTCAAATGGTAAATACATTCATGGCTCAAATGGTAAATACATTCATGGCTCAAATGGTAAATACATTCATGGCTCAAATGGTAAATACATTCATTGCTCAAATGGTTAATACATACATGGCGGAAATGGTAAATACATTCATGGCTCAGATGGTAAATACATACATGGCTCAGATGGTAAATACATACAGAGCTCAAATGGTAAATACATACATGCCTCAGATGGTAAATACATACATGGCGGAAATGGTAAATACATACATGGCTCAGATGGTAAATACATACATGGCTCAAATAGTAAATACATACATGCCTCAGATGGTAAATACATACATGGCTCAGATGGTAAATACATACATGGCTCAGATGGTAAATACATACATGGCTCAGATGGTAAATACATACATGGCTCAGATGGTAAATACATACATGGCTCAGATGGTAAATACATACATGGCTCAAATGGTAAATACATACATGCCTCAGATGGTAAATACATACATGGGTCAGATGGTAAATACATACATGGCTCAAATGGTAAATACATACATGGCTCAGATGGTAAATACATACATGGCTCAAATGGTAAATACATACATGGCTCAGATGGTAAATATATACATGGCTCAGATGGTAAATACATACAGGGCTCAAATGGTAAATACATACATGGCTCAGATGGTAAATACATACATGCCTCAGATGGTAAATACATTCATGGCTCAAATGGTAAATATATACATGGCTCAAATGGTTAATACATACATGGCTCAAATGGTAAATACATACATGGCGGAAATGGTAAATACATACATGGCTCAAATGGTAAATACATACAGGGCTCAAATGGTAAATATATACATGGCTCAGATGGTAAATACATACAGGGCTCAAATGGTAAATACATACATGGCTCAGATGGTAAATACATACATGCCTCAGATGGTAAATACAAACATGGCTCAAATGGTAAATACAAACATGGCTCAAATGGTTAATACATACATGGCTCAAATGGTAAATACATACATGGCGGAAATGGTAAATACATACATGGCTCAAATGGTAAATACATACATGGCTCAGATGGTAAATACATACATGGCTCAAATGGTAAATACATACATGCCTCAGATGGTAAATACATACATGGCTCAAATGGTAAATACATACATGGCTCAGATGGTAAATACATACAGGGCTCAAATGGTAAATACATACATGGCTCAGATGGTAAATACATACATGCCTCAGATGGTAAATACATTCATGGCTCAAATGGTAAATACATACATGGCGGAAATGGTAAATACATACATGGCTCAAATGGTAAATACATTCATGGCTCAAATGGTAAATACATACATGGCTCAAATGGTAAATACATACATGGCTCAAATGGTAAATACAAACATGGCTCAAATGGTAAATACAAACATGGCTCAAATGGTTAATTCATGCATGGCTCAAATGGTAAATACATACATGGCTCAAATGGTTAATACATTCATGGCTCAAATGGTAAATACAAACATGGCTCAAATGGTAAATACATTCATTGCTCAAATGGTTAATACATACATGGTTCGAATGGTATATACATTCATGGCTCAAATGGTAAATACAAACATGGCTCAAATGGTACATTCATTCATGGCTCAAATGGTAAATACATACAGGGCTCAAATGGTAAATACATACAGGCCTCAAATGGTAAATACATACATGGCTCAAATGGTAAATACAAACATGGCTCAAATGGTAAATACATTCATTGCTCAAATGGTTAATACATACATGGTTCGAATGGTAAATACATTCATGGCTCAGATGGTAAATACATACATGGCTCAGATGGTAAATACATACATGGCTCAGATGGTAAAAACATACAGAGCTCAAATGGTAAATACATACATGGCGGAAATGGTAAATACATACATGGCGGAAATGGTAAATACATACATGGCTCAGATGGTAAATACATACATGGCTCAAATGGTAAATACATACATGGCACAGATGGTAAATACATACATGCCTCAGATGGTAAATACATACATGGCTCAGATGGTAAATACATACATGGCTCAGATGGTAAATACATACATGGCTCAGATGGTAAATACATACATGGCTCAGATGGTAAATACATACATGGCTCAGATGGTAAATACATACATGCCTCAGATGGTAAATACATACATGGCTCAGATGGTAAATACATACATGGCTCAAATGGTAAATACATACATGCCTCAGATGGTAAATACATACATGGCTCAGATGGTAAATACATACATGGCTCAAATGGTAAATACATACATGGCTCAGATGGTAAATACATACATGGCTCTGATGGTAAATACATACATGGCTCAGATGGTAAATACATACATGGCTCAGATGGTTAATACATACATGGCTCTTATGGTAAATACATACATGGCGGAAATGGTAAATACATACATGGCTCAAATGGTAAATACATACATGGCTCAGATGGTAAATACATACATGGCTCAGATGGTAAATACATACATGGCTCAGATGGTAAATACATACATGCCTCAGATGGTAAATACATACATGGCTCAGATGGTAAATACATACATGGCTCAAATGGTAAATACATACATGCCTCAGATGGTAAATACATACATGGCTCAGATGGTAAATACATACATGGCTCAAATGGTAAATACATACATGGCTCAGATGGTAAATACATACATGGCTCAAATGGTAAATACATACATGCCTCAGATGGTAAATACATACATGGCTCAGATGGTAAATACATACATGGCTCAAATGGTAAATACATACATGGCTCAGATGGTAAATACATACATGGCTCTGATGGTAAATACATACATGGCTCAGATGGTAAATACATACATGGCTCAGATGGTAAATACATACATGGCTCTGATGGTAAATACATACATGGCTCAAATGGTAAATACATACATGGCTCAGATGGTAAATACATACATGGCTCTGATGGTAAATACATACATGGCTCAGATCGTAAATACATACATGGCTCAGATGGTTAATACATACATGGCTCAGATGGTAAATACATACATGGCGGAAATGGTAAATACATACATGGCGGAAATGGTAAATACATACATGGCTCAAATGGTAAATACATACATGGCTCAGATGGTAAATACATACATGGCTCAAATGGTAAATACATACATGGCTCAGATGGTAAATACATACATGGCTCTGATGGTAAATACATACATGGCTCAGATGGTAAATACATACATGGCTCAGATGGTAAATACATACAGGGCTCAAATGGTAAATACATACATGGTTCAGATGGTAAATACATACATTGCTCTGATGGTAAATACATACATGGCGGAAATGGTAAATACATACATGACTCAAATGGTAAATACATTCATGGCTCAAATGGTAAATACATACATGGCTCAAATTGTAAATACATACATGGCTCAGATGGTAAATACATACATGCCTCAGATGGTAAATATATACATGGCTCAAATGGTAAATACATACATGGCTCAAATGGTAAATACATACATGCCTCAGATGGTAAATACAAACATGGCTCAGATGGTAAATACATACATGGCTCAGATGGTAAATACATACATGACTCAGATGGTAAATACATACATGGCTCAGATGGTAAATACATACATGGCTCAGATGGTAAATACATACATGGCTCTGATGGTAAATACATACATGGCTCAAATGGTAAATACATACATGGCTCAGATGGTAAATACATACATGGCTCTGATGGTAAATACATACATGGCTCAAATGGTAAATACATACATGGCTCAGATGGTAAATACATACATGGCTCTGATGGTAAATACATACATGGCTCAGATGGTAAATACATACATGGCTCAGATGGTTAATACATACATGGCTCAGATGGTAAATACATACATGCCTCAGATGGTAAATATATACATGGCTCAAATGGTAAATACATACATGGCTCAGATGGTAAATACATACATGGCTCAAATGGTAAATACATACATGGCTCTGATGGTAAATACATACATGGCTCAGATGGTAAATACATACAGGGCTCAAATGGTAAATACATACATGGTTCAGATGGTAAATACATACATGGCTCTGATGGTAAATACATACATGGCGGAAATGGTAAATACATACATGACTCAAATGGTAAATACATTCATGGCTCAAATGGTAAATACATACATGGCTCAAATTGTAAATACATACATGGCTCAGATGGTAAATACATACATGCCTCAGATGGTAAATATATACATGGCTCAAATGGTAAATACATACATGGCTCAGATGGTAAATACATACATGGCTCAGATGGTAAATACATACATGGCTCAAATGGTAAATACATACATGCCTCAGATGGTAAATACAAACATGGCTCAGATGGTAAATACATACATGGCTCAAATGGTAAATACATACATGACTCAGATGGTAAATACATACATGGCTCAGATGGTAAATACATACATGGCTCAGATGGTAAATACATACATGGCTCAGATGGTAAATACATACATGGCTCAGATGGTAAATACATACATGGCTCAAATGGTAAATACATACATGGCTCTGATGGTAAATACATACATGGCTCAAATGGTAAATACATACATGGCTCAGATGGTAAATACATACATGGCTCTGATGGTAAATACATACATGGCTCAGATGGTAAATACATACATGGCTCAGATGGTTAATACATACATGGCTCAGATGGTAAATACATACATGCCTCAGATGGTAAATATATACATGGCTCAAATGGTAAATACATACATGGCTCAGATGGTAAATACATACATGGCTCAGATGGTAAATACATACATGGCTCTGATGGTAAATACATACATGGCTCAAATGGTAAATACATACATGGCTCAGATGGTAAATACATACATGGCTCTGATGGTAAATACATACATGGCTCAGATGGTAAATACATACATGGCTCAGATGGTTAATACATACATGGCTCAGATGGTAAATACATACATGGCTCAAATGGTAAATACATACATGGCTCAGATGGTAAATACATACATGGCTCTGATGGTAAATACATACATGGCTCTGATGGTAAATACATACATGGCTCAGATGGTAAATACATACATGGCTCAGATGGTTAATACATACATGGCTCAGATGGTAAATACATACATGGCTCAAATGGTAAATACATACATGGCTCAGATGGTAAATACATACATGGCGGAAATGGTAAATACATACATGGCGGAAATGGTAAATACATACATGGCGGAAATGGTAAATACATACATGGCTCAAATGGTAAATACATACATGGCTCAGATGGTAAATACATACATGGCTCAAATGGTAAATACATACATGCCTCAGATGGTAAATACATACATGGCTCAGATGGTAAATACATACATGGCTCAAATGGTAAATACATACATGGCTCAGATGGTAAATACATACATGGCTCTGATGGTAAATACATACATGGCTCAGATGGTAAATACATACATGGCTCAGATGGTAAATACATACATGGCTCTGATGGTAAATACATACATGGCTCAAATGGTAAATACATACATGGCTCAGATGGTAAATACATACATGGCTCTGATGGTAAATACATACATGGCTCAGATCGTAAATACATACATGGCTCAGATGGTTAATACATACATGGCTCAGATGGTAAATACATACATGGCGGAAATGGTAAATACATACATGGCGGAAATGGTAAATACATACATGGCTCAGATGGTAAATACATACATGGCGGAAATGGTAAATACATACATGGCAAAAATGGTAAATACATACATGGCGAAAAAGGTAAATACAGACATTCTGCCATGTTTGTGTGCACGAGGTGTAAATAATCCTACAAAAACCGACGTTGACTTTCATTGCGATTATATAAAGTTACAGTTGTGACGTAAGTTCAGTATCCATGGATTGCACATATCGTTGGGATGGGTTCTTAATAGATTATGTAATGCTATCACCCGGCCTACCTGTACTGATGGTCCAGCTATTACTGATGCTGAATAGTCCTCCAGTTGTCATGAAAGTATTGGGGGCAACATCGTCGGCTCGACAGCAATGATTTTACGATATTGAAGAAGAAATGGTAACATTATACTTCTTTAAAATTGAAAAGACGTTGACTTGCCTTTAGGCGGTTCCTACAGAACATCTGCTGCGTCGCTACATAGTAAGCTGGGTATCGAGCAAGCTGGTGTTGTAAAAGTTAATTCATTCCAAATCTATAAATAAGCACGATAGTGATCACTGCTAACAATAGATACCGACGTCAGAATGGATTATCCGCATGACGATATAACGTAATCACACAAGTGAGTTGTCACGTTAGGTTAAAAATACCTATCTCTGCAGCGTGGCTCAGATAGGAAATACCTGTTTGCAATAAGGAATGTGGATTTATGTTTCACTTTTCACATTGATCTAGGGCACCAATAAGCTGCATTTTGCAATATCGTTCGTTTTTGTTTTTTGTTGTTGTTGTTTGTCTTTTGGGTACTAATGACATATTTTGGTTATTTGAGAACATATAGTTATTAACTGTCGGACATCACCTTTAAGGCAAAAAATAAAAAATGCACAATATTTAAAAATTGGCCAACAATAGTTGTCTTAAAAATATATGTTATTGTTACATGAACTTGCCAAGTGTCAGAAGACCACCTTAAAGGGAAAAATATCCTAGTGTCAGAACAAAACAAAACCTTTAGGGATAGAGAAGGTAATAACTGTATCAATTGACATAATTTTAAATACAAAGTTACCATTAACATTCTACTGTTTCTTCGTTGATGATTCTATCTTGAACTAACACAGCCATCTTTTAAAAAAATCTTATTTCAGTTTTTCATTTCATTTATTGATTAATAAATGGAAGTACTAAGTCGAGATTGATTGATTGAAAGTTTTCACATCGATTATAAAGTAATATGTTTTTAAATTTTAATACGGGCCTTTCCAAACCGATGGTGTTCAGTGTACAAATTAAGATATGCATCGTCGGAGCCCACGACTACTGAATACGTTTCACTACATTCATACACCGTTGGATTTTATCTACGATATCACCGTATTCAGAGTTAAATTTAAATAGATAACAGCCAATCAAAGCAACCCTTACATTTCCGCTACTCGAACATGTGGAGGTAGCTTAGTTTCTAGAAACTTGAATTCTCTTTGCATTGATGCCGTCATTTTGAAAGGAAAGCTACATAGTACTAGCCATCCGATTGGATAGAAGTTGCAGGACAGCTTTGTTCTGTAGCAATTGATTGGTGTTTCTCCAGGTCTCTGATCCATACAGCAGCACTGACTTCACGTTGGAGTTAAAGAGTGTCAGTTTGGTGTTGAGCCTTAGATGTCTGTTGTTCCAAATGTTCCTTAGACTGTTGAAGGCATACTGGGACCAATTCTGATCTTTACATCTTCATCAGCACCGCCTTTCTTGGTGACCACACTGTCAAGGTACACGAAACTTTCTACTTCTTCCAGCGGCTGATTGTCTAGTAATATGGGCGCTGTGCGTGTAGTGTTGATGCGCATAGCCTTGGTCTCACTGGTGTTGATAGAAAGTCATGTGCCCCTTGCTGTGTTTATCCTTGTCTGTACCTTGCTTGGCAGAGACAGGAGTTGAATTCTTCTCCAGTTCTGGCAGTCCCCCTTGATTTCCCTACTTTGGCAGCTTTACAATGAGCCCTCTGCGCCACTCTGCTGGTACCACTCTCTGCTCCCATAAATTATGTCGTTAATGAGAGAAAATAGGATGTTTGCTGTTGTAACTGTATCCGCCTTCAGGCTTCGGGTGGGATGCTGTCTAGGCCAAGTGCTTTATTGTTCTTCAGTTTTTGAACTGCCCTGTCAATCTCTTCTCCGCTGATGGGTCCTGTGTTTATATCCATGTCTTCTCTTGCCTCTGTCACAGGAGGATCCATGACTGGTGTACCATTCAGGAATGTTTTGAACTGTTCACTCCACCTCTCCAGTTGATCCTGGGTTTTTGTCAAGGTGGCTCCATTCGGAGATTTGATGGGTTTGTCTGAGCTAGTACCTCTTCCAGACAGCTTCCTTGAGATGTCATACAGAGTCTTCATGTCTCCCTTGTTGGCTGCTTCTTATGCTTGAATAGCCATCTGATCAACCTTCTCCGACATGTCTGTCCTGACACATTTCTTAACCTCTTTTTGTTTACCTCCTCCTCACATGTGCTCTTGAAGGTTTCCTTGACTGTTTCCCACTTCTCCTCCACACTCCCATCTCCTAAGCTGGTAAGAGCTTAAAACTTGTTAGACTGTGCAACGGCAAAGTCTTGGCACACCGATTTTTCTTTAAGTTTAAAGGTGTTGTAGCACGGTTGTCTTTGAAGACCGGTCGTCTTAACTCTGGCGATCTTTACCTTGAGATTTGCTACCACTAGTTCCTGGTCGGAACTCACGTCAGCACCTCTATACACTCTTACATCTGCCAAGGTTCTTCTCCACCTTCTAGATATGGCTATGTGGTCTATCTGGTCTTCCGTCGCCATATCTGGTGATCTCCAGGGCTTCTTGTGGGTATCTCTGTGTGAGAATGTGGTATCTCCAATAAC
>CM017571.1:3546423-3668923 GCA_007844125.1 Sinonovacula constricta
TGCTTAAATTGTGTCTAATTTAGTCGAAATTATTGTAAAAACGAACTGAACCTATATTGGATCATAACTTAACGTGTTTGTTTCATTCTCATCGAGTTTCACATTATGCCCAGTTGGGTTTGTAAAGAAACGAGCTGGGTATGTGTGTGTAATCTTTTACATAAATCCATTAATAACATCAGGGTTTGAAGTTAGATCTACACTATGATCGTCAATGGATGATAAATATGTGGGTTGTGTATGGATTATATGTGTTATGTGATCAGGAGTAATAACCGCGGATGCAAATCAATCTTTTGTGGTGTTGATAACAAGTGCCTTCATGTAAAGACGTATAGTGGTATATGTTATTAATAGCATTTTAAAAAAAACTCCCTTAAGTTAAGATTGTATGAACTATATGAATATTTCATTTAAAGCAATCATCTTACGTTTACTATAAACGTATTCGCTTTGTGTATCAATACACTCCATTTGAGTCTCACCACTGATCTTAATTGCACATTTGTTAAGAAAATCGGAGAATACTGAAATACGAGTACTTCTTTTTCAGTTACCTCATAAACGGTATATATTCAATGTTTATATGACATGCTCATCTTAGATATGTAGAATGCGTTAAAATGAATGGAAAATATCGCGCAAAAGTAGTTCTTGTTGGTAATCAAGGCGTTAGCAAGACGACATTGTTGAAGGTCCTACTTGACAAGCAAGCCATAATGGACAGAAAACGAACCGGAAGTGAATTTCAATACGAGGCTGAACTCTCGTTCCAGTCAACGAACAGGCGAGAGCCAGTTACCATGACAATTTGGGATACATGCGGTAAGTTTATAGCATGTAATTCTTGCTGATAAGTTGTTCATTGTGTAATGTTAAGATGTGTTCCTATACAATATTAATTTATTTATATTTAGATTTCCAATTATTCGCTAATGATTCTGAAGTAGGCCTACATATATAATCGTAAATCAAAAATCCTACCTTATATCCCGATGCATCTTTGTAAGACCTTTTTGTTATAATTCTAAATCAGCTGAACATCACAAATTACCGCGCACAGCTGTATCAACAAGGCCGCTTATTATAACTTTTGATTTGGATTCGAATCCCGGTCTGGGCAAACGTGAGAAATCCCTCTAGCTGACCTGCGCCGGTTGTGGGGTCAGCCAACAAAATATCTGGACGTTCTAACGGCACTATCTTTATGTCGCTGTGGCAAAACACAAACCAGAAACTTTTATTTTATTAATTTAAAGTGGGGGTTTTACATAACGATTGATTTAATTGTGAATATTATATCGATATACATATTTCATGACTTAGGAAGACCAAAATATAATTATATTAACTTATTAAGGATATAACATAGACGCAAGATAGTTCATTTCGTGATAAAAGCTTATACCACATATTTGATCTCCTTTTCGAAAGTTAACGGCAATGATGGTAAAATATTTTTCGTCTTTTCAGAGCCCTTTCTTTAAATAGCCTACACGTCAGAGGCCGAGGTTATAATCAAGTACACATGATAGGTACATACAACAATTGGGGTTTATAAAGCTGTCCCGTGACAGACTGGGCTTTATCTGTATTCAGACGCCGGAATTTTTATGACCACTTTTTCGCGGAAGATTTATTTCAGACGTGAATCGTTCACGGAGTAATGATTCAGGAAAAATCGATTCATTTAGGCCAATATTTAGACCAACATTTACAAAAACTTCACAAGCATTAGCGAAACATTGTTTCCATAAGTTGTACGTATATATACTTCGTCAATGTACCTTATTTGGACCCAAAATCACAGAGCGCGTCACACACACACACACACACACACACACACACACACACACACACACACACACACACACACACACACACACACACACACACACACACACACACACACACACACACACATATATATATACTTATGCAAAATGCTTACGGTCAAAATTCTAGGCCAAACTAAGATACATGGATCTATTATGCTTTTTGGTGTGCATGGTTGTTGTACACTTGCTGTTATATTTCTATCTATCCCTGTTTAACTGTATTGAATTGTGTCAAAGTAGGTATTCTAATAATGTTGCTTAATTAGAAACCACTTGCAGGTGTTACAATATTTTCAGGAAGATGAAAGTGCAAGTCAAGAAAAACGACATATATTGACAAAGTAGAGTTAAGGTTAGGCTGATTAAACAACAAATTTTTAATAGCGCAATTATGTTTCACAGTAATTATGGCAAATGAATCATTTGTGCTAGAACTAGCTGGGAAAAGTAGTTCTCATACACGTGATATTCTATCGTCACATGTCGCAAAATAGTTCCCCGAAAATTTGGGTTAAAATATATCTTAAACATTGTTCTAAAAAAATAAAAATACACATATTCATTTTTAAGTAAAATATAGAGATCAAAATAATCTCACGAGCATTTTATTCATTATTTATATTTTGTACAAGAATCTTGTACACCGGGCGTTGACAGAGGTGTAAGCGAAACTTGTGTAGCACGCCCTCTGGTGAGAGAATGTACATCCATGAGAAAAAGTAAAGCATAACGCCCACTTGCCATTATAAAAATAGATTTCCTATCCGAGCCACGCTGCACACTCACTTTTAAAGTCATATTATTTTTAACAATGACAATGTAACAATGTTAGTTGATATGTTTTTTTATTTGATTGTCATAATTGAGATGCAGAAAAAAAAACACTACTAATAAGCAATATTCTGTTTATTTACTTGTCCCTAGTAAACTATCAGAAGTATCAATAATTCTCATCAATGCTTATTTATACAAAATGTGGTCATCAGTGCTATAATTATATATACAATTATAATTATATACAAAAAAAAGATGAATTAAATGTTTTAAGGAGAAAAAAGATAAAGATCTTAAGAAAAACCTAAATTCTAAAAAAAAAAATAACTGCAAAAGTAAAACACAATTAACACTGCTATAACAGCACATTTGCGCTTTATGATGTGATACACGACACACAGATATGACCTTCAGAAATTTGAATTTGACACCTAAAAAATTTTGACTGAGGGGTCAATGACCCTTAAAGTTCAGAGTCTAACGAACGCCCTGTGCAGCACAGTTTGCTATTTTTAAACTAAGAAAACCACTCGACTTTTTACTCTTTATATGATCATTCTGATAATCAGCTCTAACGTAGTTATCTGCTGAAATCCACATCATGTTTATTTATAGATTTTGATATAATGGAAATCTAAAGCAATATATTTCGCAATGTTTACAGTATAACAATTGAGGTAATATTTCAGCCTTAACAACGAATAAGTGTATGAAGTAATTATGCACAAATTCCACCAGAATAGGGACAAGATAATGTTAAATGTATTAGATATAGGCATATTGTCAGAAACCACATTTAATTGAAAAGCTGCATGTAATTTCGTTTCACAGGCTATAGGCAAAACTATTGTGTATAAAAATGTAACCGATACAAAAAGTAAATGTTTCATTGTTGTTAATTTTTTCACGTCTTTACATATTTTGAATTGATGTCATAGTGAGTCACGTTGGGTGTTTTCCTAAACGAATGCTGAATCAGAACAACTCGGTGGCAAACTCAGATTAAACAAAGTGATCTGATTGGTCAAAGTTTACATGCCAACCAATAAAACAGTGTTTTCATAATAACTAGAATTGACATGTGTATATATATTTTTTTGCATGTAGGTGCTTGCGTATATGCTGAGCGCGTACGTGTATGCGTGTGTCTGAGAGTGTGTGTGGAAATGCAAGATGAGTAAATACTTGATACAATGATTTGATGCTGTTATTTGTAGTAAGTTAAACTATGTTTACATGTAATGATGATACACGTAGACCTTGTCTGTGGTCTCTAAAGATAGCAAACAAGGTAAATATGTTAAGTATTTCGTAAATAACCATATGTCACTATATGTTATACTTTATGACCAAGGCCATGTACGTGACATTGCAATAATGTGTATTTAGGACAAAAAAAAAGATAAATGCAGTCTTACGTGTGTTATCAGCACAAGGACAGAGTATGGGTGACTAACAGGTAAACGTCCGAAATCGGTGTATACGGTTCACAAATGAAATCGGGATCTCATGCTAATGTGGTCCGTTAGAGAAATGGAAGTAAAATTGAAGTGTTTGTTGATGATGGTTAGCCTGTGTATAACTAGAATGGCAGAAAACACTCCAAAGAGCACAAGCATAAAAACCGAGTAAAACAAATGAAAGGATTAACTTTCATTTAGGGATTATTCAGGGGAGACTACTCACTACTGTCTCTCATTGCTGTCAGATGGTAAAGTTAGTCACAAGATTAGCCATTTACTGTCACATAATTTAATGTTTTACCTATTGTGACCCAGCTACGATAAACTTTTATGTCTTCAGTGATGGATCCAGGTTGGGATGGCGGGGAGGGGGTGGGCATACATACACCCACCCACCCCACCGACCTGGTAAAAGAGTGTGAAAGCACATACATGTAGGTTTAAAAATAAAAAGTTTTTAAAGTAATTTTTGGTCTTTTGACTGCTTAGGTCGAAGTAAGGGTCCCTTACTGTGTATGTATGTATAGTATTTAATGCGATAAAGTTGAATGGATCTTGATTCATACCCCCGACCCTACCAACATTTTCTAGATCCGCCCCTGTATGTCGTTATAAGGAATGCGAGTTGAAATTCCTTTTGTCGGCATTTCCTTTGGTCAATAAACTTCATTTTCACCTTACTCAGCCAGACGTTTTCATACCTGTGCAGGTAACTGGAAACGTCTACAGAAATTGCCGATGCCTAGAGCGTAAAGAAACAAGATTATGGCGCCAGTAGCAGGAATTCCAGGATACCAACTTTTAGCAAAACATGTTTTTCAGAAATGTTTTTGGTGGATTTTTTGCCAAAATTTTAACCTTAGGAGGATTAATAACATGAGTGATGCCAGTGTCCAAGTGGGTAAAGTCACCGACTTGTAACTCCATTACGCCTTTTTTTATTCCAGACCTGGTTGGGCAAAATAATATCGGGGTCAAGGTCATTGACCTCAGACGCCTTTAGCTGGTTTCCATGCTGTCCACCAAAAATAATTGGATGTGGCTATAATTACCATAAATTGTGTGGCTCTGATTATAAAACACACACACAGAATTAATAATTCATAACGTCTATGTATTTTAAAAAGACGTGTTCTAAAGTAGTTCTAAGCCCTCAGTCCTGTGCACCTTATTGTAATAATAACGAATTTTTAAAAGACTTATGACGAGCATAGTTTTAATCAAAGAGCCTGCTGTAGATCTACATTATTTTTCGAGTATGTATTTCAGAGAAGAACAACATGTAAATGATTACAATGAACTTTATGGAAACAGTCTTCAAGTTGCAAAACGAGATGTAAATATATCAGATGCTTTATTGTTTCTAATGTTGTATATTAAGTAAATTTAGATGATCAACATTCACAATCAAAATAAGTCGATGCATTGGGCTGGTTTTTGTGGTACGTACGTGTCCAAAGACGGCCTTCGGTCAACTGGAAAACAGAAAACAGACTTTCAGTCCGTTGAAAAATGTTGCCGAATTTCATTTAGATTAACACTCAGAACTTCAATCAACAGGTTCAAGCCTCCCATCTTACAGATCTCCAATATGACTTATAACAACTAAGACCAGCCTTGTCTGAACGGGTTTAAAGTATCCACTTCAGCCCCAGTTCCTCACTGCGCTTGTTTGTTTTTGTTGGTGGTGTGGGGTCGGGATTATTCCGACAGTAATTCTACTTATATACGTGTCTGCGTATCTTGCACCAACCAAGCATGGTGTGCAATGCTCGCAATTACGTGCATTTTTGTTCAGAAAAGAAAATATATCTATACAAAATAATTGGACATCACTAAATGACACTGGACCCTGACCCGGATTTACCGGGGGGGGGGGGAGGGGCGGGGCCATAAAAAACCTCCCACCCCACCACCACCACCACCACCCACATCCATTCATACAATTTTACTCCACTATATTTATTGAGAAATGGCCCTATCACACACTTTTTGTAGACCGTGGAGAGGTAATCAAGGGTATCTCAGGCCCTTTGACTTTCATATTCTTAGCCGCCCGAGCAGTAATTAAGGCCACTCGGACCCCCTGCTGCTAGCCAGAATCCTGAGATCAGAATCTTGGCTCTTATACAATATCCGCTGTGTGCATTCGCTGGCCACTGCCCCACTAACGAGATTTATCAGCACTTCTCGGCGGTGATGCAGACGTTATAAGCCGAGGTGTTCCAATTGTTTACCCCCCTTGCATTCCAATCTACACAGTAGATTTACAGTGTACTTAAAGTTAACCCTTTTTTCAGGTCATGACAAAATGGTTAAAAGGTGCTAACAAGAATTTTGTTGTTTTATAATAAGGAGATTTTTGTGAAAATATATAGTCACAGCTTTGATATTTATTCTGTCATAGAATAGAACAGCAATTCAATTTTACGTTATTTCCAAGCAAATTAAAAAAAACAATCAGTGGCACTAGTTTTACCAGTTGTAGGACAAAATCCCCTCCGTTCATTTAAGCATAGTGGACAAGATGTAAAATTTATCAAAAAAACAAACAAAACACAGACAAAATCACACCCGTAAATTAATTACTGTAAAATATATCCTGCAGATGGAATTTTATCAGAAAAAAAGTCCGATGTTATTATTAATGTATTTACGAGACTTAATAGTGCGAACGAAATAAACATTATTGCAAAATGTGAAAAATTTACAGGAGGGGACTTATCCGCATTGGAAACATTACGGGAGGGTGTTTGTCTGCCCTGGCTAAAATGAACAGGATGCATTGTGTTACCGAGAGATTTTGTCCCTACTCCGTTTTTAGCAATAACTTAGGGTTAAAGAATTATGTATCAAAATGCAAATAAGAGAAAAGGAAAGATAATATCGCTAAGTTGAGAGTAATTTAAATAATTTAGTGACCTGCGGGTGTAGGAAGCACCATGTGTAGCAATATTCCAAAGGCTGTATCCGACATTTGGACCAAAAATATTTTTATTAAACTTCATAATAAACCATTGTTACCAGAACAGATCTCGAAAAATGCTGTTTATTGATGTCCTACACCTGTCTGGAAAGTGTACCACAACACCACAATCGCCATTACAAACATGTATTTCCTATCTGAGCCACGCTGCACAGTTACCTATTTTTAAACTACGAAAACCACGTGGCCGCTTATGTTCTAGCTCATCCACGTCATCAGCTGTGACGTCGATGTATTTTTAGCAGGAATCCCAATTGTTCTTATTTATAGATTTGAAAAGAACAAACATTTAAGCGTTGATTAACGAGTTTTACTGTCCTAAAATTGAGATACTGCTGAAAATCATCAAAGCTTAAACTAAAGAATGATTTTTTTTCCAGAACTCATGTACAAATACCCCAAACAGAGATAAGATAGTGTTACATATACTAGATATAGGCAAACTGTCGGATACCACCTTTTATAAGTTGTGCAGTTTTCGTTGCTGGCAAAAGTTGCTGTTTCAAACACAGCTATAATTAATATGCTTTGGCAATTGTAATAATGATTTGTTATTGTGTGTGTTGTTTTTTTAAATCCAAATGAAAAGTGTATTGAAACACGACGGTAGTTTGACGATGTGTGCACAATCTGTTATATTTTTGGTCCAAGTTTTAATAAACGCTTCGCGTGTTTGATGTGCCGAAACTCTAGGCTTCTTTGTTATTTTGTTTATTACACAAGAATTACTGATAGTTGTATTTTGTTGGGTCCAGCATTTAATAAAGCCTTCGCGGCGAATCAGCACTGTTTTATTTGTAACGCCAGTTATTGGAGGCTCCACACGAAATTTTGATTTTTTCTATCAGACGAGATTTACTTGTAACTTCCATAAATAAAGGACATCGAAATTATGCACTACATGCTCTCGAACACCGAACGGAAATCTAAATTCAGGCAATATTAATCTATATATGTTAAGCATAATATCCGATACTGCAATGGCTGCTCGCTGAAAAAATGCGCTAAGATAGCAAGATTTCTTAAAATTATTTTCTTCGAATTAAATGCAAACGACGATCGATGGAAAAACTGAGCTACAAATGTAATCTACCCGCATTTTATGTTCCAACTCGAAAGGCAGTTAGTTTTTTACTATTTTTGGAAGAATTAAAAAAAGTTATGTTGCTAACGGTTCTTTCAGAGCCAGTTCAAAACACCATTAAAACTATTAATCTTTTTTCCTGATACAAATAAGAACGCATCTCCGACATTTTAGAAACATTTAATGTCATTTCAGTCTTCGGCCCTCTTCCTAACCCCCCCCCCCCCCCCCCCCCCTCACCACCACCACCACAACCACCCCAAACCAGCTGAAAATTTCTGGATCCGGGCCTGGGAACATGACTGAGTGTACAATGAAGTACCTATAGTACATGTACAATTAATTCCAAACACTAGACTGTTATTCTCAGTATAGACGTGTTCGAACATTAATTCTAGTCATTATAACTCGCAATACGTGACTTCGAATCTTACTAGGTGGTATAGATCTAGGACCCGTTGTCAAGGCAACGTAACAATAAGCATGCGCCACTCGCGGTTTGGTGTATCACTACGCGTGCGAAGCTAAACGTTTTATTCATTTCATAACTATTTGTTTAACACATATAAGTATTTGTATTTGTTTGTTTTATTCGACAAAAATGTGGGATCTAATGTTTGTAAGGTAATATTGATAACTGTATATATTTGGAACGTATATGGATGCTGAAGCGTTGTTTACATGTTAAATGTATTTCATAAGCTTATATGCTTATAACCTTCTTAACGACCACACAGACAATTGTTACACGCTTAAACTTTGAACAACCATTTCTTAAGATTTCGAAGTGAATGTTCTTGTTAGTGGAAATTAGAACTTCCGTGTGCATAACAGTGAAGCACTTGCAGTACAAAAAAAACACGATATTCAACTTGTTTTCGATTTTTTACGTTGATATCGTCATCTTGTGGGAGTAAGAAAATACAAAACGTGTTGTTAATAACCGATCAAAAGTGGATTTATAAATGACGTCAGTTTGGCAATTTAGAACAACTGGTATCAAGCAATAAAGTATTTTTATTAAGGCACATGCACTGACAAAGATGAGTTTGAACTAAATTAAAAGCAAATTTCAAGAATATATTGATTTTGCGTTGTGATAACTGCAATTATATATATACATATACTTTTTTGTACTGGAATCGTCATCCGAATATCTAGCGACAATTTTGAAGAACATCTTTCCGGTCAGTTTAAGCAATGGGAACCCCTTTGCCGGTGCGAAAAAACTCGCCATACGACTACAATTTTAGAGTGTTGCTTCTCGGGGACCACCATATTGGAAAGACAGCCGTCCTGCAAAAGTTCCGGAAACGAAATGTCGGCCATTACCGCGGTAGGCGTCATTCACTTCCAGATAACCGCATACTGACGGTGGAAATAGAAATAACGCGCGGAGACAAACAGATACGGATTCATGCTAAAGATACAGCCGGTAGGTAAAACAATTAAAACACCGTTTAAACAATTTATGCCGATTGGTAATAAATTAAATAGAAAAGAGTTTCCTTTTTTTAATTTTTCTGTTTTTTAAAAACAAAGATTCGCTCGAAAAAAAGAGAGAGAGAGAGAGAGAGAGAGAGAGCGAATGGTTAAGAAGAATACGAAAATATGTGAAAAAGAGAGACATGATAGGAGGGGACTAGGAGACAGATGAGTGAAAGATGGTAAAAAAAACACAATAAATTCTATCCGTGGTTTTGTAGGAAACAATTGATATGTCTTTTGAATGTTGTTTGTTTGTATTTGTAACATCGCATTGACACAATTATTGTCATATTGGCGACCTCCTACTAATTACTAGTTAAATGTATTGATGGAGTTTCACTTTCACATAGGTGTAAGACGTGAATAAACACCATTTCGCCGGATCTGTTCCGACAACAATAATTGGTTGTTTGAGATAAAACTATTTGATCCAAAACTGCCGGATACCACTTCTAATAGTGCGATTTATTCGATAGATACATCATGTTGTAGGTTCGGTTATGATTTGTGTGTTTTTGAAAATAAAAGAGTTCGCACTGAATAGTCAAAACGTAGGTTCAAGCCTGGCATGTTAGAAAAAAAAGGAGAAATGTGTCTCATTTTTGGTGTAAACGGAGAGCAGCTCTGCTGAAGTAATTCTTTATATGTGCTTTACCCTAAAGGTGTTTAACAGATTATTTAAGCACTAGCCCTGTTGAAAGAAATGTTAATCTTCGTTGTCGGGCTTTTTATTTCTATTTAATTAAAGGAAACTTGTGTTTATTTTTTTACTTTTGTTACCTTTCCAACAGTGCAAAGCAGTACTACCTTATTCGTGAAATGCCTACCATAAACATTCCCTTCCATCCACCTACCCCCCCCCCCCCCCCTTCTACCCCGCCTACCCTACCCCCCCCCCCCCCCCCCCCCTTTCTCACCACCACCACCACCCCTACTACTCCTCAAAAAGAGAAACAAAAAAAGACATAACTGTTGTCATTTAGTTTTATAACTAAACTTATTTCAGAAGATGTCGCTATCTAAATATACTAAGTAAATGTATACAGGTGGGTAAACAAACTGAAATGGATGTTGTTCAGTTATTCAAATGTACCCGACGTTCAAAATCGTCTTTGACACAATGACTGTTCTTTATGTATCGGTCAAGGTTAGTACCTGTTTGAAGATGGCTATTGTTCGTGTCCTTATTGACACTAATAGGTGTTCTCGTATATTATATACCGACAAAAAAAAAAACGAGCGCATAAATATCAAATGACGGATGCATCTTTCCCATACAAACATTTCACAAGAGGAAGTTTTTTGTTTTTCATGTTATTAGATTTCTAATTTTTTCAGTTTATTACTGCAACCCAAGGCCATTTCTAATCCATGTACGAGATGATATAATTGTTTGTGTTGTACACTTGAAAAAGGCAAGTTGGCAGTTGGCATAAATTTGAGTGTGAGAGCTTTAAGAAAAAAAATAATGAATATTAATTGTTGTAAATAAGAAGGCAATATGATAACAAGAGGAAATTATATTTGTAATGTTGATCAATGTGCAAAATTTTGACGGTCAAAAACTGGGTTTATATTTGACAGCGATATCGTTAACAACACACGCTGGTTACATTTCAAGATTGGTTTAAAATGTCAATGGCTTTGTGAGTTTTTAGTCAGCAAATGTGAAAACTGTCGGATACCAACTTTAAGATAAGTGTATGCTTGTAATGCATCCGCAGTAAACATGAACAATGATGTCATCATTATTTGCGTTTGTTTGGGCTTTTAGAGATAAAAAAAAACATACCGAAATGATGTAGGCATGTGGTATTTTTATTTAGAATAAAATGCCTTTATTGGTTATCTCATCTTATTATAGTATGTACATATTTACCTGCAATAACGTGTTACAAAGACCACACACGGTTAAATTTATGGACACTTTGTTGGGGAAACTTTAATAATATTTGAGAAGCTTATTTCTGTTACGTCCGCCATTTTATATATACAAAGTTACAAACATACCGTGACACAATTGCCGTTTATCAACATATTTTTCTTTTATCTCTGCACATATTCAACTGTCAAATGTTTACATCGATATTTAATCGGAACACCTCGGATAATTCACGAATCATCTCTCGGATGTATGTAGGTAGTCGGATCGCATCGGCCATTTCCCGAAATGGGACTACTTTTGAGACAGACCTCAAAACAAATATGGCAGCTCGGGTGACAGCTCACTACAGTACGATCGATGCCTGTAAAACTTCAATTGTGGCGGCTTCAAATTTGAATCATCCTATTTACCAAGCCAAGCAGACACGCAGCAGTCAAACGATGACATTGTTTATGATTTGAGCGAACTACATAGGCATACTCTTCTTCCGACTTCCGGCGAACAAAACGATCGTGATTTCAGTAAGTATCATTGCACCAATTACATCCGAGAGATGATTGTTCCAAGGACGGAATTACCCGAGAAGTTCCGATTGATCGATATTGTAACGTTAACCAAATATTAAAAAAATGAGCTAAGCTCACACTGTTTTCAAATCAACATTTTAAAAAAATGTTTAAGATGCAAGCTTCTTACACATGGGCGGATCCAGAGCCTAAATTTGACCTATTCACAGAGGGAATCATGTCCTTGGTCCCATTCAAGTATAAAAAAAATGTTTCATAGAGGGAAAGATCACAACTAGTGTTCCAATGGCATTCTTTGTTTACAAATGTAGCAAAATATACGAGAAACATATGCACACACAACCACATTTGATGAAACAACATTATACGTGTGTGTGTGTGTGTGTGTGTGTGTGTGCGTGCGTGCGTGCGTGCGTGCGTGCGTGCGTGCGTGCGTGCGTGCGTGTGTGTGCCTAGCTAATATGCTTAACAGTGGTTGTGGTCAGGGCGTGAAACCAATTATTTGAGGCCTTTAAAAAATAAGCTGTAGGAATTTTGACCGTTTCACCTGAAACGGTGTAAACTGGTATGGATCCGCGGCTGGTACACGTGAATCAAACGTGATTAATTGCAAAAAAGAATGCCTCTCTTTATACCTTTTTGGGTATATGTACCTGCTAACCTTACTGACAAGGACAACCATGTTTAAAAGTCGTATTTAAGCACACATTCCATACTTACTAAAAAGGACTATTATGTTTACATTAACCCGTATATGAAGATCGTGCACCCGTTTTAAAGGTAAACCTGTTCAGTAATTTCTTCGACGATTTTCGAACTCTAGCCTGCTTAGCGCTCGTTAATCTATCATATTCAAATAGTGTAGCTCCAGGTTAGCCGGCTCCCACTTGGAAGCTGTCTGATCAGGATTTGCACTATTGGCCGATAAGTTTAAAGAACATGTCTTTCTAATTATAGCTGAAATTACCGGCAGTGTTTGTTGTTGTTTTTTATTATCTAATATAGGTTGTTGACAAATGTAGTGGACTTAGATTTAACCCAGACACTATTTGGCAACATTTATTTCCGCTGAGTAGCCACAGAGACTAAGCATTTTATAACTTTCATGTGGGGAGGTTTTCCAGCTTATCTGGGGTGTGTCGGTGGTTCTACCCAGACATAGGTCTAGGGTCTTTTCCCAACCAATAATTAGCTGGACGTCGCCAATATGACCATAATTGTGTCGGTGCGATGTAACAAAAAAAAATACTAAGCACTATATAATTTGAAATTCAAATACCGTGCATCATAGGTTTTTTAGATTTTTGTATGTGTGTGTTAATATTTCAGAACTTCATTGTATCTCATGGACATATGCTGTTTACTCATGTAAATGTCTATGGTTAATCTGATCTGCATGCAATACATATACTTGGTTATCGTAGTAGATAAAGCTGCAGCAGTTTGTACGATGCGTGCTATAATTAGTTCATGTGAAAGGACTTGATTCGCGCTCACGTGGTTGCAAATCAAGTGATATTTGATTGACACCTGTGGACGAATAACAACAGGATTTCTATTCGTTGATATGTTTATTTTGACATTCCTCTGGGTGGAAGTAAAATCAAATATTTTGGATATCGGGAAGTTTACAAATAACCATTATACAGTTCTTTGTACTGATTTGTATCTCATTTGGTTAACGCTGAGCAATGTGCAATCATATAACTTTTAACTCTGAAGGTGTTATATTCCGTGTGTATCTTCATAATAGATTGATTTATAAGCAATGGATTATGACGGCTGACAATCGCACTTTATGACTGCGAGTGACGTCAGTGGGACTTCAGAAGCTTAGTCACAGTTATATTACGCACGGAATTAAAACTGTGAATGTTTGTGTTTCAGTCACTTTTTTAAATAAGCTTTTTATGCGTGTGACGTGAGAGGTGAATATTTGTTTTCTCTACAATTTATTTGGATTCAGTGATTTAAAGAATCTGTGAATCGAATGTGATCTAAAAGGATATAATGCACAGTTAGTTGATGGCGTATATTTGCTTTTTATGCAAACAAGTTCAAAATTTTATGCCAGCAGGTTTAACAAAAACAAAATTAAATTAATGAAATTGCGTTTAAAATTCATCGTGTCTACAAGCCCTGCTTGCCTACAAGAATAGACACCCAACAGAAAAACTTTTTAAGAGCAATACAATTTGATTGCGTTTCGAACACTTGTATTATCGCATACGTGCGCTCGTTATTTGCTTGCATGTTGGTCATCAAACAAAAACAGTTCACTGCAAACTTTTTATCAGTTTGATTGCAGTTTGACGTATACAGACAGGTGCATCATAAATACGAAACAGACAAAGAGAGTCGCGTGCAAACACAAGACCAGTATAATGATATACTGTGTGTGTATGTGTGTTTTCTGATTGGTTAAAATGGGGTTGTAACGTAATTTCGAATCTGGCTCAAAAGAAGAAGAATTTGGGTGGATTTTAAAACTCACATGATATGAGTATTTGAAAGCTGACAATGTTTTTCGTACATCAAATGTGAAAGTGATTTTTACTACTTGGAAGTACGTGGGATATAAAAAAGGACAGAAGAAGTAACAAAAGCGACGAAGAAAAATGGCTAACATACTAGAATGAGTTTATTCTTTTTGTATAAAAACTAGAAAAAAAACTGTTAGGTGAATTAAAACAATTTTTACAACATAAAACTGAAATTATATTGAGATTTCTACAAGTTGTACTAACCATCAGGGCAAGCTCACAACAGTCATTTAGTTGTGAAACAGTCAGAACCATCAATAGTCAACAACAGACAACATACATACCAACAAAACTATCTCGCAGAACTTCAGCACTAACACAGAAAACACCAACATGGTTACCATATCCTGGTGCTGTGGCAGCACTAGGACTATGGTCGAGCGCCAGTTTTGTGGTCCAAAGCCAGACTGGCTGCTTAGTGTCATCTTGCTTGGTGACTACAAGGTCGGCAAAACCACCATCATATCCCGGCTGGCCGGAATTCAAGTGACCAATGGCCACTGTCCTCTCGCAGTGACCTGTCAGATCTTGACACGGAACAAAACGGTGTCCCTGAATGTTGTGGATACCGGAGGTAGGTTTGCTTGTTTACGACTTTTAATCAGTTTTTGGTCAAAGTTTTATCCGGACAGCATACGAGCTTTTTTATATTAAAAATGATGTATAGAAGTCTTTAAAAATTTTCTTTCGTCGCCAATGTAGGTTGGAGAACTAGCTTGCCGAATATAGTGTTCAAATTGGTTGTTGTTATTCTTATTCTATTAATTGTTTAATTTAGTGTGTGGGTGTGGGGGGGGGGGGGGTATTCCTTTATGTTACCATTTGTTTCGGTTTTTAGATTATGTCAGCTATTGTCAATTGAATTTCCTACATCATGGGTACATGTTTCAAGAAAATGTCTTTATTCCGGAGTAATGGTTTGTTGTTGTTGTTGTTGTTGTTGTTGTTTTGCTCTTTTTTTTCTTTAAACTCAGAGGGTCCAATTTGTCAGTGTTTCAAGTTGGTATTTACGATGGTTTAATAATCCAAGCTTAATCTAAGAAACGTAATTGAATTGAAACGTCGGATAATAATGAACGTAGCGTCGTTGATCTGAAATGCGTCTTCTGGCTTGGTGATCTTTGAGTCGAGCAAGACGGCCTTCAGTGCCAAATCAAAAATAATAATAATAATAAATGCTTTAGATGCAAGCTTCTTACATATGGGCGGATCCAGAGCCTAAATTTGACCTTTTCACAGTTACAGAGGGGAATCATGTAGCCAGTCCTTGGTCCCGTTCAAGTATAAAAAATGTTTTATTGTAAAAGGATCACAACTGCTGTTCCTGTAGTGTACTTTGTTTCCAAATGTAGCAAAATATACGAGAAACATATACACATACATACGCATTTGATGAAACAACATTATACATATATGTGCCTAACTAATATGCTTAGCAGTGGTTGTGGTCAGGGCGTGAAACCAATTATTTGAGGCCTTTGAAAAATTAGCTTCAGGAAGGGTCCAATTGGTCAGTGTTTCAAGTTGGTATTTACGATGGTTTAATAATCTAAGCTTAATCTAAGAAACGTAAATGAATTGTAACGTCAGATAATAATGAATGTAGGGTCGTTGATCTGACATGCGTCTTCTGGCTTGAGATTGGGATTTGGGATTTGCCGGCATTTTTGCCGATACTGTGCAGCGACATTTCTATCATTATAGCACAGGGGCACTTATGAGGTGCCCAGGGACTGAACCCGGCCGGTCCATTATACTGACACCGACGAGTCAGGCGTAATGCTGTCCCCGTAGCCCCGAGCGTTAGGAGGGAAGCCACTACTACCAACTTTAAAGTCTTTGGTTTAAACCGGCTGGGGTTTGAACCCGCGACCTCCCGATCCGCAAGCCGACGCTCTACCGCCTGAGCTATTACGGCCGGTCTTGGCTTGGTGATCCTCAAGTCGAGCAAGACGGCCTTCAATGCAAACTCATAACAAGGATAAGATGTATGCTTTCTTTAGTTTGACGTTGTTGTTTGTGTGTGTTTTTTTCTGTTGTGCGGAGATAAGATGAAAAAGTGTCTGACAGTTCATGATTAGGGACAAACAAATGTTTTTGTTGTTGAGTGGTTTGTCTTCATTGCTTCCATGTGAAGCGGTCGTCGGGCTGTTGTTTCCTAGTGTGGTGTGGTGTGTTTGTTTTTATTTTCCTAATTTACAGAGAAATATTCCGATTCTGCAAACAAGCGTCGTAAGGAAGTATGTTTTGTTTGCTTCTGTGAAGTCTTCTTGTTTTGTCCGATTTTATTTTGACATGAGGCGAGTATGTTATACACATGTTTCCAGTTTTGTAATTGTTGACAAGTTCTAAAGAAAGGACATGCTTAAGTATAAATGAAACACCCACGTCACTTAGGAATGTAAATTCTGGAAACACATTTTTCATTGCTACAACTTTTTTATTTTGCTATTAGTTTGGTACGGTTTAAACCTTGTATCAGACATACAGGTGTTATATAGACACCATAGATACTGAATGTATGCATTTTTCAATGCAGGAATATTGTTTAGTTTTACATTTGTTCAAATATATATACCTTTAGATCTCCAGTTTAAGATCATCCGTGTTTATTATTTTGTTTCGCATATCCGTAATATTTCATTTAGCCCACAATGTCGCTAAATCAAACAATATACCGGACCTGGTAGCGCAATCGGTAGAGCGTCGGCTCCAGGTACGAGAGGCCCCGGGTTCGATCCCGGGCCGCGACATACCAAAGTCGTAAAAAATGGTAGTGGCATAGCTCCCTTGCTAACGCTCAAGCAAATATAAGGGTAATTCCACGACTGGTTGGCCCGGTGTCAGGATAATGTGACTGGGTGTGGTATCATGCCAGGTGTTCACGGCATGCTATACACAGTGAAGGCAGCACTATAACTGCTTCAAGTGGACACCGTCTCCAGATAACTGAAATACTGTTGGTGGGACCATAAACCCAATAAACAAACAAATCAAACAATAAATAATCATGCGCAATACCGTTGGTCATATGTATTGAATTAAACATGTTAATCACTTCATGTTTCATGAGCCTCTGTCCAGCGTGTGCTCTCAATTACATCACATATTTTAACTTTTACCGATTGTAGTCCCGAGAAGTCAAGAATTTCAGCTCTTCGCAGCGGAGATGTCAATTCTTTGAGTCACTATAACAAAATTCAGGCATCTGATCTTGCGAAAAAGTATGCCATTTCGGCTCTTTTCAGCAAAGACGTTAATTCTTCTAGAAAAGATAACTACTATATCATCAGATTGTACAGAAAATTAGGACAATTACTTAACTAGGGTTACGCTCACTCACTTTCAGCTCAACCATCTTGTGCAAAAGCGCTCAAAGGGCATGCACTACTTTCAAACAAAGTTGACAGTAAAACGTTCTAAACATAGACGCCGATGTCTGTAAGTCATAAGACTCTTAACATGTTAATTACAAATGCGATTTTGACAAAAAAATATACGGAACATTTTTACAGTGCGGAAACACAAATTCGCAAATCGGCTGGTTGTAATGCGTCATAGTATTCTTCTTCTTCATGTGTCAGGTGTGTTGCAGACATGGGCGATCATGGCCTTCCATTCCTCTCTGTTGTCAGTCCTCCTGATGAGTTCATTGTTGGGGGATTCTTTCCTCGTTGCGCAGCTATAGAATAGAGGTGACTAAAATCTAGTGACGTCACTGTCTATGCATAGCATGACAAGAAATAACGTCTAGCTATTGCTTTTTGTTATTGTTTGCAGATATAATAACTATATGCAGGAGCTTTCTACAACTGATATATCCGACTTTTAAAACAACCGATAACGCATGTTTAAGATAAATGGACGACAACCGGCGCGAAGTATTAAACGAATAATGTTTGTTCATTGGGAGACATGTCTATCGAAATCCCTCTGAGATACTAAGTATTCGGAAATTCCGATTAGAAGATACATACATCGCAACAAAGAGTAAACTGTGCAATAACTTATGTTGTAATCGAGATGGAATTGGAGAGATGTTGCGATTTGTCTGTCGTACCTGACATAAACTTTAAACACGATGTCAAGGATTCAGTTTCAAAGATAAAACAGTTGTGATTATTTGGGGGTTTCTCAAAAAGTGTTTCGAGCAGGGCAATGAATCCAAAATAGGCATTTCCAGACACGCTCTCCTTTTCTTATCCGTATATGAAAGGTAATTTTTGACGTAGATAAACTTCTCTAAGTACGTCCGAGACTTGTGGCGTAGAAATTTTCGAGATGTTCCGATTGAGAAATGAACACACTTGCAGAATCAATGCAATTTACGACATTTGCGTTTGAAATATAATCTATTTTTATTAACTCAATCCAAAATAGCCGGGTTGTTCCGACTGAAAAGAACTTGTCTGTGATAATGACTTAATGATAACAAATTACGGTAATTGTCTATGTGTATGATTGCTCAATAGAGGCTTATTCGGATGACTTCGCGTAGTCAGAGCGCTGACATTGTTTTACAATACCTATCGAACACTGAAGTGAAGAGCCATACATGTAAGCCGTCACGAATCTAGGTACAGTGTGATGAATTCGTTGTTATTGTCAGCTGACTTGCAGTGCATCTATGTTTTAGACAGCCACCTGTTTGATATCTTCCTTTACCAGTAAAAGCTGGAAAAAATCTCAGGTGTAATTCAAACCCGTGTAATTTAAACCCACAAAATACAGAAAACCTATTATAAATGGACGATCCTCTTCAGCAGGGTTATCCTTCCTTGTTGATTTTGTTTTGTTGTTAACAAAGATAAAGATGTTTAATAGGTTTTGGGATGTCCGTATATACTATTCACTTGTTAAAATGAACGATACTTCATTTTTGTCTGAAGACTTCAGATAACGCAACGCAGATAAGTACGCGAATGGTTTAATACCAACAAAATAACCTACTATCTAAAGTATTCATATATATTAAAAAAAAGTTATTTGAATTCGAATGGGCATTTAATTTATCAAAATTCAAATAATTTATCTTTCTATCACTAATATCATACAAGCATAGAGTGTTGTGCGATTTCAGCCGACGTTTAACCTTTGGGTCAAGTGACATAAATGTGCTCTGAGCCTGTGGCAGAGTTCAGTGCACGAAACCGACGTTTAACCTTTGGGTCAAGTGGCATAAATGTGCTCTGAGCCTGTGGCAGAGGTCAGTGCACGGAACCGACGTTTAACCTTTGGGTCAAGTGGCATAAATGTGCTCTGAGCCTGTGGCAGAGGTCAGTGCACGGAACCGACGTTTAACCTTTGGGTCAAGTGGCATAAATGTGCTCTGAGCCTGTGGCAGAGGTCAGTGCACGGAACCGACGTTTAACTTTTGGGTCAAGTGGCATAAATGTGCTCTGAGCCTGTGGCAGAGGTCAGTGCACGGAACCGACGTTTAACCTTTGGGTCAAGTGGCATAAATGTGCTCTGAGCCTGTGGCAGAGGTCAGTGCACGGAACCGACGATTAACCTTTGGGTCAAGTGGCATAAATGTGCTCTGAGCCTGTGGCAGAGGTCAGTGCACGGAACCGACGTTTAACTTTTGGGTCAAATGGCATAAATGTGCTCTGAGCCTGTGGCAGAGGTCAGTGCACGGAACCGACGTTTAACTTTTGGGTCAAGTGGCATAAATGTGCTCTGAGCCTGTGGCAGAGGTCAGTGCACGGAAATGACGTTAAACCTTTGGGTCAAGTGGCATAAATGTGCTCTGAGCCTGTGGCAGAGGTCAGTGCACGGAACCGACGTTTAACCTTTGGGTCAAGTGGCATAAATGTGCTCTGAGCCTGTGGCAGAGGTCAGTGCACGGAACCGACGTTTAACCTTTGGGTCAAGTGGCATAAATGTGCTCTGAGCCTGTGGCAGAGGTCAGTGCACGGAACCGACGTTTAACCTTTGGGTCAAGTGGCATAAATGTGCTCTGAGCCTGTGGCAGAGGTCAGTGCACGGAACCGACGTTTAACCTTTGGGTCAAGTGGCATAAATGTGCTCTGAGCCTGTGGCAGAGGTCAGTGCACGGAACCGACGTTTAGCCTTTGGGTCAAGTGGCATAAATGTGCTCTGAGCATGTGGCAGAGGTCAGTGCAAGGAACCGACGTTTAACCTTTGAGTCAAGTCAAGTGGCATAAATGTGCTCTGAGCCTGTGGCAGAGGTCAGTGCAAGGAACCGACGTTTAACCTTTGGGTCAAGTTGCATAAATGTGCTCTGAGCATGTGGCAGAGGTCAGTGCAAGGAACAGGCAGTGTTATTGGGTCAAAATGGATAAGAATAATATAATTGCAGGAGAATTGGTTATTTTTGTCAAAACAATATGCAAATAATGTGCATGGTCATGTTTACACCGATTATTTAAACAGCCTTAAATATCATGTACATGTACGGAACTGACGAAATTGATATAGTCGGTAATATTCAGAAATCCCAAGAATAATATGTAATTCGAAACGTACCTTCATAGATATTTTATATTTTCATATTTTCACTTTATGTTTGAATAGAAATATGAAGTTTATGTTAATTTCACGTTTAATGTTATTCCTTTTCCGTGGGTTTCACCATTTTAAACAGGTGGTACGTGTATATTTATTTTTAGCGCATTCCGAGTATAAGGAATTGGTGTAGGACTTCTGATTATACATTATTAGGCGATATTTTTGCATTTTCAAGGATTGCTGAAGTGTGTAGTAAAAGTATAGCTAAATGCGCTAAAATTTTAGCCTCTGTATTAAAACCACTCGACTGGGTACATAATTATGTATAATACATTACTTAGTTTCCGTATCTTCCCAAATATGTTTGAGTAACGTCGGCTAGCCACGTGATCAGGGTGGGACAGACATCCCATGAATCACTGTGCGTCCTGGATTAAAGACTCGATACACGCATTTTGTCGTCTGATCCGCTGTCCTTGAGTTTTTAACTTGACAATCTGTGCGTTTAAGTACAGCCACATTTGAAACGGTTAGCGTTTAAGGAAAGTGTCGGCAAACCAAAGCAAATACATTCTTAACCTGATGTTGGTATAATTAACTAACTGTATATGAAAGTCATTTTATTTAAATATACTAAAATCTTAGACCGAAAAAACTATAAAAAAAAAACAACCAAGAAAAGGGGGTAAATGCAGCAATAAAATCCTGACCTTTTTTTCAAAGAGGGAGCGCGTGTTTCATACATGTAAACGCTGAATTGTTAGCAAGCGTAGTTGGGGCGTGGTGGGGGTGGGGGCGCCCCTCGCCATGAGGTTAGGATCATTGACTTGTAATTCCTTAGCCAATCACCACGTGAGTTCGAGACCCAGTCGGGGAGAGAATTTTCATGTTGGGATTTCTTCCTGTCTTTGCATGGGTTATTCATTTGCATTAATTATTTAACTAATCCAATAATTAACTGGAGGACACAAATATAACTATAACTGTTTTGATCAGATGTAACAAAAATAAACAATATTCGGCAAAAAAACTGATTGTTGCTTATGTTGCTGATGCTGCCTGGACAGCTAACAACACTTCTTATACTGATGTTCTGTCTCTCGTTCTTTCTTACTGGTGTTGCAACTACTGCTATTTTTGTACCTACCGCATGTTTCTTGGTATCTCTAGTATTGTTGCTATATCTTCTTGCTTTCATTAGGACATTTACTCATGTAGTGACGTTTGGAAATTATTTTATTGTACAATTTTATGTCCTTTAAATAATTTTGCTCTTTCAAAGGATATCAACTACGACATTTCCAAGTCTGTATATCTGTTCATTGTGTTGATTTTGTGTGTCATAGTTTATCACGCTTCGAGAGTCCACTTGATCCTTATTAAATGATTGTTTACATTCTGGTACAGCTCTCCGTATTGGCTTGTATCTCTGAAACTTTAAAATGAACACACACTTGAAAAGATGAGATAAGATAGGAAGATAATAGCTACAAAATAAACGTGTATGCAATGCGCAGTATAAAACCGGGCGGGTGGGGCGCATTCAGAAGTTAAAAACCTGGGTGGATTAATAGACAAGGGCTAACCCGGCGCATGCACCACTCACCCTGCCGTTCACACCCCCCCCCCTCGCCCCCTTTCTCTATCTCTCTCTCTCTCTCTCTCTCTCTCACTCTCTTTCTCTCTATCTCTGTCTGTCTGTCTGTCTGTCTGTCTGTCTGTCTGTCTGTCTGTCTGTCTGTCTGTCTGTCTGTCTGTCTGTCTGTCTGTCTGTGTGTCTCTCTCTCCCTCTTTCTTTCTCTCTCTCTCATTAATCAATAAAATAGCTAAAATATCATAATTCCATTTTATTATCTAGTAAAATAAAATGTTAACCCTTTTTTGTTCAGATATATGACAACGCATCGCCGGCGAAAAGGTCTGGTTCCGATACTTGCCGAGACTGAATTTAACAAAGTCTTAAGGTGGAGCCAATGTAATATTGCACCTTCCATCGAAGAGTATACTTCAAAACTGGGGGTTGACGGTTCGAAACCCGATATGGGCAGGCATTGTCAACTGTTTTCTTTCTACTTTTTCACTTTGACAATTATATCTGCACCACTCTACCAGATTAAGAAGGAAACGTGTATAGTTATTATTTTTTTTTTTCGTAAATGATTTTTTACTGTATGATTCATGCTAAATTTCTAGCATGTGTTACATGACGTAATTAAAGTCTAAAAAAATCAAAACCAGGTGGTGAACTTATTTTTTACTTTGCAGCATCAACCAAAATACTTTATAAAACATTTTCTGCATTTCTGAAACACATCGCGTGGCTATCAAGAGCTCGGTGCTTTTGCAATAAAGTACACTATGCTTGAAAAAATGAGAGAATCATCCTTAAATGTGTTGGGTTTGTAAACAATTAATTACATATTTGGGATAGTTTAATCAAACCAATCAAAAACACGTTTGGCTGGTTTGTCTAATGCTATATATTGTTTAAAATACTCAACAACAAAACACTCTTCTTAAAAGGGAAATATCATTATTGGAGTTGTTTAAAAAAAGACCTTTAATATAAATGTTTAAGACAAAAATATCCATAAATTATAAACTGAATGAAAGATTTTTCTTAAAATGTGGCACGCACGTCTACATTAAAGTCTACATCTTATCTATTGTTTTCATTTTCTAATTCCATATACTTTCTATTACACCTGCTTTACCTGAAGAAATATTTGACATGTTGAAACGTACTTCAGGGTCCAACCTAGGGAGGTAATATTTGGATCCAACAATGCGTAGCATGTGTTACCGTAGTATATAATATAGCACATGTATGAATTTCTGGGTTCATCACCATAGTGGTGGTGATGTTTACTTAAACAACGGTTAACCATACAAACCATATTAATGATGTTGTACCCCGAACTGCGTGTATGATACATATCACTGTGGTCCATTTTTTAGGCGGATCCTAAAGTGCGTTTGAACGCAAAGTGCGTTTGAGCGCAAAGTGCGTTCCTACAATGCTATACGAACAGATACTAATGCTATACGCATTTAATAGGTTACTACAATGCAGCTTTTTGTAAATAAATTCAGATCAGAGATGATTTACATTGACTGGTTGGTCCGAGGTCCAAGTAACAATGACTGAAGTTGCATTTCTTTTTGGTATTATAGTGGACGCGGTTTCATTCCTGATTCTCGTGGAAGGAGATTGTGTTTCCTAAATGTAAATACTGTACTGGAAGTATTGGAAATTAAACAATTATGCAAACGTTGTCGGTGTGATGAAGTCTTTTTTAAACATTATCATAGATTCAAGATCTGCACAAACATATATAGACTCAATTGAAGGGAAAATAATTAGTATTTGCAAATATATATGGGTGTAGCAAAAAAATATTAATTAATTGTAACAAAGTTTTCGGCTTGAAGAAACGCGGAAAATCAAAAGAAGCCAAAAACCTTCAATAATCGAAATGTTTAGATTATGTAACTACATGTTTGCCCATTTTAGATAGTATAACTATATGTATTTTGAACCATAATTTCCTTGTTTTTGTTGAAAAAAAGCGTAAAGTGGAATGTCAATATTTGTTCAAGCTGATATGTCCACTTAACATGATTGTCGAACGATTTACGATGTTTGTTTTTTTAATTGATAGCCAAACAAATGAAGCTAAATATAACGAGATTTTATTGTGTTGCCATATGTTTTACTTATTACGCACTTATACTAAAGTCACTTCAGTATTTGTCTTTATTTCCACCATTAATAGTACAAGCATACACAATGCCAGCAAATGACAAATACGAAGCAACTTAACTAACTAAATGTCGTATTGGGCAAATTTAATTAGATTTAATTAAATATGGTTACAGCTTATCAATTATTTTATTAAAAGCCAGTAATAAAGTACACACGTTCCATGAGACACAGCACCGCTTATTACAACCGCGGATCCAGAGTTACTTTTGCAGGGGGCGGGGGGGGGCACAATCTGTCTACACAATCATGAAGATATGACTTAGATATCTTAATTAATAATAATTGATATATTGGGGACATACTCAATCACAAGTTCAGCGAGGATTAAAGTGAGTTGTGCCCCTTTGCAGTACAAAATTAACGAAAAGCTCGTCCTTGAAATAATCATTACCGACATCGCCACCCCCTCCCCGCTGGATCCGCCCTTGAATCACTATTTTATATTCCCGTTTTAATATTACTTTCAAGACATCGTTATTTCATTATAATAAGATTATAGTAAAATTAATTATACATGTAAAGAATATCAATAAAACATTGTTTTAAGATAGGTTGTGTTTATTTGTTGTAGGACTTTTTGTTAAATAGCGCCGAGACAGTCATGGTCGTATTAGCGACATCCAGATTAGTAATGTTCGGGGTGGGGGAGGGGTGGGGAGGTGACTCCAGATTTATTAAAGGGTAGAACCACCTGCGCATCGCATGTTAGCTGAAAAAATCCCCCCACAAGAAAGTTCTCCCGCCTACCGGAACTCTGAACCCATGCGGTGATGGGGCTGAAGAGATACAAGTCAGCGACCCTTAGAACCCCTTAGCCACGAGCGCCCCGATAGATTGTGTTTGCCTACAAAATTTCACCTAGAATACTAAAATCTTATCTTATACTTGTACTTACAAAAAACGAAATAGTATCCAGGAAGAGTCTAGTCGAAGCTGCATTAATAAGGTTAAATTAACGTACTCAGCTCACGTTATTCTAATTTTGACAAAATAATGCCATCAGGAACCCATTTCGGCAAGTTTATTTCCGATTCATGAACCCGATAGGATTTCTATTTGTGACTGGTGGTGAAAATAGAAGTGAATTGTATAATATTGTACGTGAATATTTGAACACTAGCGGCATCGTAAGTTATCCATTTATGTGGCCTGTAAATAGGCTAGTGGCATTTATTCTTTGAGTGTGTTTGGGTTTTTTTGTAAAGAAACGTTTGACCTTAGATAAAGGTCAAGTAGTATCCATGATATGGGGTACATTGGTGATTTGGAAATTGTCTCCCTTGTAAATTAATATACGAGGTATTCCAAACAGTAGGTATGTCCTTTATGTTGGAATTCTTGGACTTTATCGTCTGTGCTTTTGTATATATTGCAGCTTCTAACAGTGAAAAAATTCCTTACTTTTGCATAAAAATAATCTTAAAATTCATTTAAATATTTTTAAATATTTACACAGATATGTTATTTAAAAATAAAAATGGAAGAGTTTGTTGATGATGGTTAACCTGGGTATTATAAAAAAGAAGAAAAATCAACATACACTCCATAGAGCACAGGCATAAAAACCGAGTAAAACAAATGAAAGGACCTTCTTGCATTTAAGGATTATTCAGAAGAGATCGGGGGAGAGAGAGAGACTATTTATTAATGTCTCTCATTGCATATCGATTATTGCTTTGTGTAGGGACTTAAACCTTAAGGTCTTAGCCACATGCCCTTATTTGACGAATCAGACCTAATTGTCGTGGATTATTGCTGTCTGTTTCAGATTCGGGATACAAACAAACATTGTTACGAATACACGCAATGACATATATTTTATATATTCCGATTTGAAAAATTGTATTATTGTGGGGCCTTGTATTTTTGTTGTTGTTGTTGCTGTTGTTGTTGTGTTGTTTTTGTTCTTGTTGTTGTTGTTTGTTTTGTTTTGTTTTTGTATCGTTGCTTGCTGTTTGCTGTTGTTGTTTTAATTAAGTTGCGCGTGATGTTGTTTTCTAGACAAATCCAAAACCTCTGCGTACACCTTGCATATTGACATCTGCTAGCATGTTGGCTTCCACTTTCCCATTTTAACTCATCATTACAGTTTCAGTTTCTTTTGATCATTTTGTTTTTGTATTACCAAAATATAAGAAATTTCAAAATGCCCGACGGTATCTGATAAAAATGGTTATATTTCATATTCAACAAATATGTCGTTGTAAACCAACGATCCCGACCAATTTAATTAAGCAAGGGGCTACTACATGTATATTTGGACTGTAACACGATTCGTCCACTCGTTGTACTCAGCAGTTGACCTAGATATGGTTATGTGGTCAGTGTTTATCAACCTTACATAACTCCCTAAAGTCCATTGTATAAGGGATCACCCAATATGGCATGTACAGTAAATGGACCTTGGTGTTATGTAAAGACGCGTTACATTGGTGACCACATAATATGTTACATACTAGTAATAAGTATATTGTTATGTTCACATGCCTTATGCATGCCAGCAGTTTTCACTGTAAAAAGTTTGTTTTAAAACAATTTAAGAATTTGTTGCCAGATCATCGTATACAGATTTCATATCGAATATATAGGAGGCTTGTCGTCATTTGTCTTCCTTATTTAAGTTGAATTCTACCTGCTTGCCTGACAAGTTCATGGACTTAAACATTCACAAATATCCACTCAAAGAATTTATTTACGTCTACATGCATGATGCCTGAGCTACTGATGTTCTGATAAGTGAGAAGATGGGAAGATCGCTGACAATGACGATGTTTATATAGACAGTGTCGCTTGCGATAGCGTCTAGAGTTATGAGAAAGCTGAATTTCGGAAGCATGAATAATTGATCCTGCATGACCTTGACGACCTGCGGTCAGTCAATGCCCGGGAAGAAGTGCGTGTACACAAACAATTGTGTATGTCTAAGGAGACTAGACGCGCAAGTTATGTCCAGACATGCTTCAAATGTAAAAAATAATTTTGTAATCTGTTTTAATTTGATATTCATGTGATTATATTGCCTAATGCAGATTTACACGAAATGAAGTTGTTTTTTAATGAAAAGCGCGGCGCAGAAATATCGCTCTGCCACTTCAGGGGCAAATGGAGGGAGAACAATGCTATTGGCGACGCGCTGGAGCGCGCCACCTATATAAGAAATGCTGAAATATTTTGCACATGCGAGCGGATGTCCTCGGACATTCTCGTTCTAGCTAGAGAATGATCGAGGGAAAATAGACAAGCCGTTCCGAATTCCGGAAGTTTCGCGATTTACACTTTCCCCAACGTACAGGTTCCATTTCGTTAAATGACGTTCTTTTTATAAATAACTTTAGCGAGTATGCAGTATTATTATATGTAAAGTTCTTATTTGTATTAATATGTTTTAGAAATTGTAAAAAAACTATTGGTTATTCGTTTAAAATTTACTATTTTCCTATTTCTAAAAATAGATCGATAGTGTCTGTAGTGGCACGTTGTAGAAAATATCAATTTTACTCGCTCACAGACGACAATCATGAAATAGCGCAGTGGTTTATATGGACTTGTTTTGATGTTGACAGTCTCCAGAGATCGAATCCCGTCGCAGTCAAAGTTTGTGTTTTTTATGTGACTTTTTCTTCTTTGTTTTTACAATAAATATAACGAACGAAACATTTAAACAGACAAAATATATTGATCAATAACAATTTTTTTTTATTATTACTGATTAGGATCATTGATCAGTTATTGGCAACGCTATGAAAATGCACTTGCGAGCGGATCTCCCCGGCCATTCTCGTTCTCGCTAGAGAATAGGCGAGCGAAAATGGGCGAGGTGTTCCGAATTTCGGAAGTTCCGCAATTTAAACGTTCTCAACATACGGGTTCTTATTCGGTAAATGGTGTTCTTTTTATATTTATTTGTATTTATTCTTTGTTTGTAGTTTCCACGCAAACGAGGTAATTTTAACTTTTTTTTAAATTTCTAAACATTAATGTACATCTGACGGTGAAACTTGTTAAAGAGGACATGTTTGTCCCTGTTTTAGGATTGTACTGGTCCTACATTGTATACTAGGATACATGTGTTTGCAATATCCCGCGCGAGGCCTCGCTGTCTTCTGTGGTTCTCTTCCAGGATTCCAGTCGGGTCTAGATTTAAAGGTGGTATCCGAAAGTTTGCATTTATCTAATACATGTAACGATATCTGACCTCTATTTATGGTATTTGTGCATAATTTCTGTAGGAAAACATACTTTAGTTTAAGCTCCATTTTATGGCTGTATGATTAACTCGTTAATCAACACTTAAATGTTCATTCTTTTCAGTTCTATAAATAAGAACAATTGCGATTCCTGCTAAAATAAGACATCGACGTCACGGCGGATGATTTGGATGAGCTAAAACATAAGTGGTCACATGGTTTTCTTAGTTCAAAAATAGCTAACTGTGCAGCGTGGCTCAGATGGGAAAAACGTGTTTGTAATGACGATTGTGGTATTATGGTACAGGTTTCCAACAAGTGAAGGACATCAATAAACATCATTTTGCGAAATCTTTTTAGGAAACCATGGATTATTATGATGTTTAATGAAAATATTTTTGTTCCAAACTGTCGAATATCACATTAAAATCACAAAGGTGTATTCAGATGAAACAAATCGCAGCGATTGTCGCGGAACCTTCTACTATAGATGGGCCTACCGTGAGTTAATTTTGAGCTCAGTATATTCTGGTCGCGTCCGGTAGCGCTTATGAGCAGTTATTTTAGATTTATTTTACTTAAAGTACAATTATATTTAAAGTATTGCATGTTTCATAAAATAATTTCTCTAATCGGATGTTAGTGACTGAATTTAGAAGTGCCGATAATTTTGCAATTGAATCATTGCCTGCTTTCCAATGCGTTACACACTCGAATTACCACGAGAAATTTGGACTGACAATTATTTGAACATCTTTAACGCTGACAATGTAAAATTTACACACAAACAGGGCTTATCAACGCTTTGATTGAACACCGAGACATTGCAGGAAATTATTTAGACGAAATCCATCATAGAGGTCATTGGTGAAATATGCGTCAGAATTGGCCACAAACATTTTCCGTGAACCTTAACAAGGGGTCTAACCTAAAGTGCGGAGATCGGTTCTTTAAGTCGATGATTTCATGGAGTGCGGTGCCAATGGCGGCATATACAACGGATTTTGTCAAATTTGGACTATAAATTCTGTAAAGTAAGAACATTTTCGTGTATTTTATGTATTGTATATTCGATAACCACCTAGCGGTAAGTTAAAGACACCTGTTGCTGGTCTGATTTTGTCTGTCCGTGCTGTCGTTTAAAAGTTATTAAAGGGATAGTGACACAGGGGTCCCAACTCTGCAGTGTTTGCAGACTGATATTGAGTGCTTTAGAGCAATAGGGTACCTTATGTTGTGTTTTTCAGGTTCGAAGTGATTTATAAGAATTTTAGATCATGTTTCTGTGCTTCTAGGGGCCTCTATGTCCATTTTATTTAGGTTTAAGACGATTTCATGAAATTGTCCTAGAGTGAGGCAGATCTCCATTTTACTTAAAGTCATTTTTTTAAATACACAATGTTTTGAGTACAAAACAATTCAAATTAATTTTTAAAAAATCAATCATGACCCAAGGCTCGTTGGCGGAGTCAGTAGAGCACTGGACTACCATTCAAGACGCCCCGGTTTTGACTCTGTTCAAAAATTCGTTTCTTTATTTCTTTTGGTTTTATACATTTTTCGTCTTTTTCCTACTTTTTCATATATTTTCAACTCCTCCTACATTTTATATATGAACTAGTTAAGTATAAATTTTAAACGGTATACATGTACCATGTGAAACTGTTTAACAACAGCTTGATTGTCGGCGGTATAACTGTGCTTCTAACAGAAATAATACTTATCTCTGTTCTAAATACTATGTTGACATTTTTTTCAAATGACGTCACAACTTTCGTCATAACTTATCAAAGAAAGCGTCATCGCTTGGACTTTTTTTATTGCATAGATCGGTTTTCTTTTCATCTTGCATTTGAGACACCCCTCAGGAAGTGCGAGGTAAGAGCTCTGTAAAATCGGTTTAAAATCCCCAGTCGGAACCTTTAGCGGACTGACAGTTCCATGTTGGGTTTGGTCTTTTTGTTAAAGGTGGTATCCGACAGTTTGGACCAAAAATTATTTCATTAAACATCTTAGTAAACCATAGTTGTCTAAACAGATCCCGCAAATTGCTGTTACTCGATGTCCTACACCTGTCTGAAAAGTGTACCACAACACCACAATCGTCGTTATAAAAATGTATTTCCAGCAAAGCCACGCTGCATAGTTAGCTATTTTTAAACCAAGAAACCACGTGACCACTTATGTGATAGCTCATCCACGTCTTCCGCTGTGACGTCGATGTATATTTTAAGCAGGAACCCCAATTGTTCTTATTAGATGTGAGCAGAATTAACATTTTAAGTGTTGATTAACGAGTTTTACTGACCTTGAATTGAGATTATGTTGAAAACCGCCAAAGCTTAGACTCATTTGTTATTGCACAAATTATGCGCAAATAACCCAAACAGACGTCAGATATTTTTACATATAATTATTAGTTATAGGCAAACTGTCGGATACCACCTTTAAATGACTCATCACAGATTTGTTCTTGCTTTTTCATTTGGCTTGCATGTACAAACCTTTGTCCTATGCCTTTTTAAAGTTTGGTATATGTTGCAATCATAGGACTTTGTCATAAATTTGTATTAATCATAAAAAATGTGTGTTCACAACTCTAAATAGAGGAGCTGATACAGAACGTAAGATATGCTTTAGAAGTATTTCGAAGTTTTAAACAAATCGAATCAAACTTTTATTATTCTGGGGAGAAGTAAAAAAGTCAAAGGGAAATTGTTCAAGCAAACTTTATTCAGAAACGTGCATGATACAATTAAGACTAAAATTTTCCAGAGCTAATTATTTACATATGCGAGTGATCTTAGCGGTCACATTGACTCGCGATGTTCTATTTCACAAATTTGTATACATATCTACATGAAATACAGTTTTGTATATCATTGAACTGCCTTCACTTTAAATATTTTGTTGTCATAAAATGAACGTCCTATCAAGTTAGATAAGACAAAAATACTCAAATGTATTTTCCCAAATTGCTGACCGTACATCGAAAATGAAACTATCTGTAGAATATAAACCCAAATATAGTTCGAGGGTGATTCAAGACCAAAAAAAACCGCATGACACGTGATATTTAAACAAACAATGACCCATCAGCAGATGTGTGTTTTAAAATAATGTGTCGTAATTCATGGTTATATATATTCGGGTGTTCCCTAAATCATGTATGCCACCGGACCTGGTAGCGCAATCAGTAGAGCGTCGGCTCCAGATACGGGAGGCCCCGGGTTTGATCCCGGGCCGCGACATACCAAAGTGAAAAATGGTAGCTCCCTTGCTAACGCTTAAGCAAATATAAGGGTAGTTCCACGACTGGTTGGCCCGGTGTCAGGATAATGTGACTGGGTGTGGCATCATGCCAGGTGTTTACGGCATGCTATACACAGTGAAGGCAGCACTGTATCTGCTTCAATTGGACACCGTCTCCAGATAACTGAAATACTGTTGGTGGGACGATAAACCCAGTAAATAAACAATTATATGTATGCTTATATTTCGAGACGATAGTTATGTGAGAAACGTATACTTAAAGGTACTGTAGGACAGTAGGCCCGCCATACTTCTTATATATTCCACACATTTGCAAAGATATCCATAAACTAGTTATAAAACTTTACAATGATATTTTAAGAGGATAACTATGTCTCTAAACCGTTCGAACTTAACAATCTATACAGCAAACATTTGCAACTTCAAAGGTTTTTTTCAAGTCTAAAAATAGCACATGGGGTACTGGTTCATTTCAACAAAACTTATTTGCTCGCATACCCCCAAGTAGGTACGATTGCAGGCTGGTAATGATCAGTAAAGAACTCTGAAAAACTTATCATAAGTATATCATAAGTGGATTTAGGGGTGGTGGGGGGAAGAGCACTCGGCTTACCGACATTTGTTTAGGACGGGATGCGCCCGGAGCCTCATTGTAGTAGCATATTTACATAAGTGTACATAATCATTCTTCGAGTTAGTAGTTGTTGGTTTCGTAGTTTTGATGCTTTGATACATAAAGCCTTTTGCTCACAATTTGTAAAGTCTAGTGTCTTGTGGACATAAAATAAAAAAATACGAGAAGGGGCGGAAATAGCAAACACTACTACATATTATTTTCCGAAAATCATACATTTTAAAGTAACTTTCCCGCACCGTCCGCCCCCCCCCCCCCCCCCCCCCCAAAAAAAAAAAAAACGTAGAATATTTCAGTGATCTTTGTTTCAATGTTCTGTGATTTGCTTTTGGTTAAAGTACTCTCTCTTGTCATTCCTGAAATGTCAACACTTTTAAAACACGTGTAGCTACTCCCATTTGTTTTTGTAACATGGGTTAAAATAATTAATTAGATACGGTTATGTGGTCAGTGTTTATCAAACTTACATAACTCCCTAAAGTCCATCGTATAAGGGATCACCCAATATGGCATGTACAGTAAATGGACCTTGGTGTTATGTAAAGACGCGTTACATTGGTAAAGCTGATCCGCATTTTGAACCACATAATATGTTACATAATAAGTATATTGTTATTTCCACATGCTTTATGCATGCCAGCAGTTTTCCTTGTAAAAATTTGTTTTAAAACAATTAAGAATTTGTTGCCAGATCATCGTATACAGATTTCATATCGAATATATGGGAGGCTTGTCGTCATGTGTTTTTCTTATTTAAGTTGTATTCTACCTGCTTGCCTGACAAGTTCATGGACTTAAACATTCACAAATATCCACTCAAAGAATTTATTTACTTCTGCATGCATGATGCCTGAGCTACTGATGTTCTGATAAGTGAGAAGGTGGGAAGATCGCTGACAATGACGATGTTTAGACAGTGTTGCTTACGATAGCGTCTAGAGTTATGAAAAAGCTGAATTTCGGAAGCACGAAGGTACAGCACCAGAGGTTAGGCTGGATTTTAATGGTGGTATTCGGTAGTTTGCCTATATCAAATTCTTGTAACAAAACCTGACCACTGCTTTGGGGAATTAGGGCATACAATCTGCATAATCTCATACTTAAGTATTCGTAAAGAAGGTTTTGAACACTGCCTACATTGTTACACAGTACAGATCTCTAAAAAAAAAAAAAAAAAAAAAAAAAAAAAAACTCTAAAACATTTGTCATTCCAGACTTATAAATAAGCACGATAGTGATCTCTGCTAAAAATAGATACCGACGTCAGAGCGGATTACCTGGATGACGATATAACTTAGTCTCAAAAGTGAGTTGTCACGTGGTTTTGCTAGTTAAAAATAACTCTGCAGCGTGGCAAAGATAGGAAATACCTGTCCGTAATGAGGAATAAAACATTTGTCATTCCAGACTTATAAATAAGCACGATAGTGATCTCTGCTAAAAATAGATACCGACGTCAGAGCGGATTACCTGGATGACGATATAACTTAGTCTCAAAAGTGAGTTGTCACGTGGTTTTGCTAGTTAAAAATAGCTCTGCAGCGTGGCAAAGATAGGAAATACCTGTCCGTAATGAGGAATGGGGATTTATGTTTCACTGTTCACAATGATCTAGGGCATGAATCAATAGCACTTTGCAAAATCTCTATGGTTACAATTTATTTATTTTTTTGGTTATTTGGGAAAAATTATTTAGTCCATGTGTGGGATGCATCTTTTAAGAGAATAGTACACTTCTCCTAAACTACGCGGTATTTATAAACACACTTTATAAAACTAAGTAGTGAACTAATTCAAGTATACATAGCAAACATAGTTGATTTTTTCAAGAGAATATGCTTTTTGATAAATTTTGTATGTATACCTTTATTGTACGCAGCCGTATTTGTTAACAATTCGTTTGTCAACTTAATTTCAAATCAAGCTTAAGATTGATTTACTAATTATAAATCAAGTTTCGTGCCAATTTATCCCAGACAAATGCGCACCCGGACAACGAAAAAAAAACCACTCACCACTTTTACAAACGATAAAGTGTCAAATATCATAAGTTCAATTAGGTCATAAGTCAGTCTACCAAAGTTTGAATATTTTCGGTCAGAGTAAAGGGGCCAGGTGGTGACCCTGGTAGCAGGGGTTAAACAAGGTCTGAATGTGATGAATGATTCTGAACTAAGTGTCGAATTTCCCCTTGTAACAAGGTGTCCTCTTTAATAGTTTTTATGTTGTTCCAAAGAAATGTGTCTCTTGTACATGGATGCCCCTTTATGTGGGGTGGTCCTCTACCGAGAATTTATTGTGTCTGTCAACACAATAACTGAAAAAATATGTCTAAAATGGACCGTTTCAAGTAAGCTTTTTAGTGATCTCGCTAAGGCGCATTTGCATTCGTCTAGATAAGAACATGCGCACTTTTCAGCTGAAAGCGATACTGAACACAAATCACTAGCAAAATAAATGTGCCTGTATAGAGCCTTTACTATGATCCGATAACTACATTTTGTGATATTTAGTTTCCGGTCTAGAAAATAAATATTGACTAAAATGAATAAATTGTCTAAACACACATTGTGCAAATTTTAATTGGTTGTTATTTTAACTTTGGAGAAGAGGATAGTGTCTATAGTGGATATAAGAGCGGGGAATTATAGACATCGTTGTTTGTATTTGGACATTAAGATAAGAAAGCGGCGTGGCTTTGATGGCTAATAAATTGCTTTTAGGTAAGAACTATTTTTAGAACAGGTGTACATGTAAATTATGACAAGGGGTAAAAAGCGAGGAATTCTACGAACTGTTTCCCTGAACAAGTCACTTAAACTGTAAAGTAGACTGAATAAATTGTTGTTTGTTTGTTTTTAACATAATTCATTGTAACAACATTATCATCAAGCATGGGAACTAAGAAAGTTATGTTGTCGATTGGTCTGTTTTCATTCATGGAACTGAAAATTATTGTATGTTCGGAACAATTTTCGGACAATGTGAAGATGTGGTAGTGTGGAATGACAACAGCAAAGCCAAAGAAACACAGAAAGCTCTGTCTGTTCTGATTTCGGACAAGGTGAATGTGTAAAAGTGTAGAATGACAACAACAAAGCGAACGAAACACAGGAAGCAATGTTTGATCTGATTTCGGACAAGGTGAAAGTGTAAAAGTGTAGAATGACAACAACATAGCGAACGAAACACAGGAAGCTCTGTTTGTTCTGATTTCGGACAAGGTGAATGTGTAAAAGTGTAGAATGACAACAACATAGCGAACGAAACACAGGAAGCTATGTATGATCTGATTTCGGACAAGGTTATGGCGTGATGGTATGGACACTGTTGCTGATACAGGTTGTTAATTTAAGGTAAAGTGTTAGACCTGCAAGATTAAAGGCCGTTGTTATCATTAGCGACCCTTATATGTGATAGGAGTTCAATAGACAATGTAACTTGTCGACTCATAGGATAGAAAGGCGTTTAAAGGGTGAGCATGGTTGGCTGACTGTCAGTTGTTGTCTTGCCGTCAGTAAACTGAGGCTGGGAATATGGGTTTATAAGATTGTAATGTTGTGCTGTCACTGTTGTACTGTTCAAAGAAACGTGTGAAGTGAAATTCAGGGTTTTTGTTTTAAAGAGTAACATTATTTCCTCGGGAAATCTTGCGTACCAGAAGTGGATATTGGTATTTCAAGAGATTACCAGCACTACTGTGCGATATTGTATGGAATCGTGTTTATCATAGACTAACACTTGCTTAACGATAGACATAATTCTCATATAATATTTCTCAAATAAAGGAAAACGTGTAGATACATTTAAATTGTTTAATTGTACATAAATATTTAACTTATATATGGGTGCATGAAAAGAGTGACATTCGTAGCTTAATCTAATCTACCGACTCCGCTTTATAGATGTCAGCTTTTCATTCAGTGTTGTGCCCATTGTACATTACCACCAGATTCTCTAAAAACATCACGCAATGGTTATTTTCACAAACACTAATTTAAAAGCTGACACAACGAAACTTGTACCGTGTTCCCATGGAAACATGCCCTTCCTGTTCCGAACACGCATTTCCCGCCAGGAGTCTACTCCCGAAAAACCTATTGAGTATTATGTGAAACTTATTTTGCTTGGAAACAATGGAGCAGGAAAGACCACACTGGCGCAAACCTTTGTATCGAACAAACCACCTAAACGTGGAAAACGCAGGGAATGTGTTGAAATGTCGACTGTTGAGTTCAAGGATAAATGCGTGGATGTGCGCGAGAAACGTGTTCTGCTGAGGCTCTATGATACATCAGGTAGTCATATCATGTCACATTTTGACAAAAATTAAAAACGGACATTCATCTTTAGTTGAAAAAGAAATTAAACAAAATACAGGAAAAATAGCATTAACATGGGAGTGTAAACATGTTTGGATATAATATAATATCTTATATAATATAATATTTTCATTCTGTCCTCGTTTAACTACTCAAACTTTAATTGAATTTTAATTATGTATAACAAATTATTGTAATTAATGGAATAAAAGAAACTTACAATAAAGGCATAAAAATCAATTGAAAAACATGCAAATATCTACTATTTCGATATTTAAAAACAGATTTCGAAATTTAGTATTTACTGCAAGTAAAAGTATTTCATTTTAACATATTTTTTTATATTTTGCGTATAATTTTATTTTACTGTCCTATTAATTGTTTACATGTCTAGTTCTGTGTCTAATTATATATCACATATCATAACCTGGTTTTATAATTATGATAACACCTATTGTTATCTAATCACAAAGATAATAATCACTCAGAGTTATTTGAATGACGTCACGAAATTTACTTGAAAGTTTCATCAACTCATATCTTTAAATAGATTATGACTTAATTACCAACTTCTAGCTAATACAAATGTGGAATTTGTTAACCACCAAGTTATTGCATACAGAAAAAAGTTTTAAGTAATGTTATTTTTATACGAATTGTCATATAAATGACATACAGTTCATTTCAGTCAATGTATCTTCGCCAATCTTTTCCAACATTGTAATTGTCCGAGTACACATTTATAATAAAAAAATTAATTTAACTTTCTTTCCTTAGACAATGGAAATTCAGCCATAAAAGTGACGTTATTAGTCGACTAAGATTGCCCAATCTCAATCACGTACAATAAATTCTGTTGTTTTGTGTGTGTTTATTTGTTTATTTTTGCTTAAACAAACAGCTGGTAATTTTTCAGTAATTTCAGATTTGAGATTAAAGCATGTTCAGCAATGGTATCACGGAATAGACACGAAACTTAATTCGTTCACGTGACGAGAAAGAGCTGTTTTCATAAATGTATTATCGTGTTCATTTTTGTGCCATTTCATTTTTCGTATTCATTTAGAAAATGACAAATTGTGACAAAGAACACCGAATGTACACGTGCTGTTTTATGGCGCGTCTCCTTTGCAGATACGCGCCAACTAATATTTTTTTTGTAAAGAGAGTCAACAAAACATAATAGGCAAACAATGGGGTACATTGGTGAAATGGAATTTGTCTCCCTTGTAAGTTAATATCTGAGGTATTCCAAACAGTAGGTAGGTCCTTTGAAGCAACAAATAAGTTACACGTTATTCAAATATTTGTAAAACTTGTATTGTCACTTAAAATGTTCAAAAATAATATTTTACAACGATGACTCTAGGAAATATGACAGAAAACGAATTGGTCGTAATCAAGGTAACACGTTGCACAAAAAACTGATGGTTTCGTTTGTTCTATTTCTAGGTCAAGAAAAGTACCGCTCCCTCACAGCATCGTACTACCGGGGCGCCAATGGGTGTTTGGTCCTGTATGACGTCACCAGGGAGTCTTCATTTGACAGTATCACCTACTGGTAGGTCAAGTTTACAAATCGGAAGTCCTCTTAGATATCCGTCGCTGTAATATATATAATTCATTTACTTAACATTTTCCTAGCTAATGTGTGCTTTTATAACTCTTTAATTATTGTAAAGCTAATTGAACAATTATTAATTGTCGAGTTTCAAAGATTTCACCCTAGACATATATATCCTATGGCAATTACATGAACATCTATAATCAATAAGCGGCGTTTTAATTCCCTGCACGAACATTTAAAGATGTTTTCCGACAGTTTGAACAATTTATTTTCTCGTGCAACCAAATAAATCAATGTTACCTTAAAATCTATCGAAATGCAACTCTACATTTATAACACCCCACTTGTCATTACATTTTTTTTTTTTATAAGTGCCATTCTTTTAAATTAGCTTTTTTTAAACTAAAAAAAAAACATGCGACCACTTACCTTTGAGATCACGTTACAGGATCATCCGGGTAATCAGCTCTGACATCGATATCTATTTTTAGTTGAAATCCCCATCGTGCTTATTTATAATTTGGGAAATAAGAGGCGTTATTTTGCATTATATTACAGTCCAACAACATAGGTTGTGTTCAAAATCGTGCTTCTTAATAGATTTAGAAATAACGGACATTTAAACATTGAAGTTACAAATAAAAATATTTGATGTAAGACATAAACTGAAATAACATAAAACAATTTCTTATATGATTTAAGGTTCTATGTTCCGATTTGTTATTTAAATTATACACAGTTTATTTAAAAGCTGTACAAGAGCAGAAAGGTTCCGGCCTGGTTGATCTGCATGTAAAGTAAGTGGGTGGGGTATAGTGATTGAAATAACATCATGTTATTAAAAACTTCTCATTTTCGTTGTGGTGTAAATTCGTGGATGAAGCCATCCACGAAACAAACGAAAATTAATCCCCAACGAAAAAAACTGATTTTACAGTAGATGTTTAACGATTATTACTGTCTATTTAAGCAAATTTTAGTTATACTAAAATATAACCGTATGCAGTATTTAATTATGCACAAATTCCACAGAAAGGGGTAAGATGTTTCACGTGTATTAGCAATAAGCAAACTGTCGGATACCACCTTTCAGTTCAGTTTGTGTTAGGAAAACTCTTTTAAAGTTGCCGTAAAGTTGCACACAGCAGATGATGTAGAAACGCCTGCGCACCGTTGTCCACAGCTTAATTATGATGGACGTAAACTGTCGAAGCATCGAGGAATAGTTACGCTTATACTAATTTTGTTCAGTAGCTAGCTTTAATATTTTGATGTACATTGGTTCATAAAATTGATACTATCTTCATAGTTGTGTAACAGGAGCGGAAAAAAATGAGCCTTTTTTCGGGGTTCAGACCACAGATCCCCACCCCCACCCCCACCACCAGCAGCACTAGGGAGTCGTAGAGCGTAGAAACCCTGTAAAAGAACTACAAACGAAACTGCCAGACTTGTAGTGTAATCGTGTTGTTATGGCGAGTTTCGACCAGAAATTGTTATACGACCAACGGTAGATGTGTATCTGTAACGAAGTTAGTGGAGACATCACAATATATATAAATTACGTATAATTCTTGTTTCAATATGACCTGCTAGGATTGCAATCACATTTATTTCAGCACGGTTTTATTTCCATGATAAAACTATGTTTTAAATGAAGTACACCATATTTTTTCTTTGCCAACAGGTTACACGATCTGAAAGAGTATACATCTCAACCAAAAATCTCAACAATTATCGTCGGTACGAAGTGTCACGTGGCGCCCGAAAAACGGGAAGTGACGTTTGAGCGCGCGACGAAGTTCGCCGAGAGCCTTGGATTGCCTTATATGGAAGTGAGTGCAGAAGAGGGCATAAATGTCACTGAAGTGTTTGAAAAACTCGCTGATCTCATTATTGAGAATCTTGAGAAGAGCCAGGCTCCGATCACAATAGAAACAAACCGAGTGTCTCTGACGTCACAAGTTAGCAAAAGGAAACACTCGTGGTGTTCTTGCTGACGTCATGGATTATGTCGTTAAGATTTGCATTTTGCTTATCTTAATTGACTGATTATGTGAGCGACGAATCTTTAGTCATTTAACATATACTATAATTGATGTACACTACTGATTACAAGAGTGAAAAATACTGCGTTTTTACGCTGATGCAGTGTATCGCACAGCACGCATGAAAAGTAAAATCAGAAATTGGTTGGGAAAAGTGTGTGCTAAGGGGGCCTCAAACAATGTTAACGTATGCGGATGGAATTATGTTACGTCGATATAAATTTGTCTTGAAATGCATAATTTCAGACTTATGGATAGTAAATGTTACAGTTGACATGTTTTTAAGACTTTGTCTTTCAGCAAAACGTAGATACGCATTCCATTGTATTGCCGAATATATCAGAATATAAAGTCCATCCATCAGTTTACATAAAGAGAAGCATCCTTAGCATAAATACTTTTTTTCCAATTAAGAAGTATGATGCCTAGTCAGTGTTATATAAACATGCCTCGATCTTGCTTTAAAATTGGTGACGTCATTTTGTCATTAGGAAATTCGTGTCACCAGTGTTTATCAATGGTCTAGACACAATTTTTGGTTTAATAAAATTCTAGTCTACAGCTTACATCGATTTTAATCATATTGATTTTATATGGCCGAGCCATGCCAACTACGAAATATACGATATAGTGGTATTACTGTATGCAAGACAGATATATCTACTTCAGATTCAGGCTATACATAGAATGTGACATCCATCATTAAGTTTTATTAAGGCATTCAATTTCGACAGGTTAAAAAGAATCATCTATGCTTACTATGCGTATATGGATTTTACTGTTTTATAATATCGGCATAAAATCTCTCATTTAAAGCGAAAAATAAAGTCCTTTTAAATTCACTTTTTATAGCAAACACTTTAGTGTCCTATTGACAGTTTATTTTCTGGAACAAAATATCGAAAAACCTCATTTAAGACTAGACCAGTGATTCTGAAGTGTTTAGAAACATATTTTTCTTTCATTTTTTGCATGTGTGTGTGTGTGTGTGTCAGGCGCGTTTCTCCCATTACGCACTTTACGCACGTGCGTAACCTCCGCTCGAAAAATCGAAAATCTAAAAGTACCAAACACCAATACAAGAAAGTCGAAGCTTAACATGGGTTAGGACTGATATATTTTATTTCCGTAGTTTCTTTGTTAAAAAATCTTATTACCACACCAATCAAGTTGAAAAGGTTTAAAATGATTAAACTTATAGACGTCAGGGGGGGGGGGCGCGTGCGTGCGTGCGTGCGTGTGTGTGTGTGTGTGTGTCAGGCGCGTTTCTCCCATTACGCACTTTACGCACGTGCGTAACCTCCGCTCGAAAAATCGAAAATCTAAAAATACCAAACACCAATACAAGAAAGTCGAAGCTTAACCCGGGTTAGGACTGATATATTTTATTTCCGTAGTTTCTTTGTTAAAATCTTATTACCACACCAATCAAGTTGAAAAGGTTTAAAATGATTAAACTTATAGACGTCAGGGGGGGGGGGGGGGGGGGGGGGGGCGCGTGCGTGCGTGCGTGTGTGTGTGTTGGTATTCTGTGTGGGGGTGGGGGCGGGGGATGACTACTGTGATTTCCTCTTTTTTTTCTTTGTTATTTAGTCATTTTCCGCTGGTCATCTTTGTTCTTAAAATAGGACCGATGTTATTTTTAGTATTTTGTGTTTTTCCCTTTAAATGTATGCGGGTATCTAAACAAATCTCACATGTATGATTCACTCAGTGAATTTAAAATAACACTTATTGTTCATATTATAACGTTTACTTTCAGCCCAGTTGATAATTCTAAGGAGTTCATAATCCACGACATGTATTAAAGGTGGTATCGGACAGTTTGCTTTATATCAAATACAAATATGGACATGATTTCAACATCCACCCATGCTGTAGTCTAGGCAAAGACGATTTTAAATATTACTTCAGTTGTTAGACAAAACAAATCATGAAAAGTTGCTATTTATGTCCATTCTTTCCAAACCTATAAATATACACTATGGAGATTTCTGCTAAAATTAGATATTGACGTCACCGTGATGAAAATGGTTTTCTGAGTCTAAAAATAGCAACATGACTGGAATGGGAAAAGTCATGTTCTAAATAAAGACTGAAGTGTTATGCTTCACATTTAACTTAGATGTAGGGCTTCATTAAGCATTATTACACAGGATTTGTTCATGCAACAATAATTTATTTGGATGTTTGAGAGAAAAAGATTGGGAAATACTGCCGGATGCTACCTTTAATGATTCGTACAAATCGTTTTCCTAACATTATCATTTAAGTATTTTAAATTGCCTTTTTATATATAAGTCAAAAAGTAATTAATTAGTTGGGGCGCTCGTGGCTGAGCGGTTAGAGTCGCCGACTTGTAACTCCTCAGCCCCTCAGAGTGTGGGTTTGAGTCCAGGTCTGGCGAGAACTTTCATATGGGGAGGTTTTCCACTTCTACCTAGACATTATTCTGGGGTCTTCTTCCACCAATAATTGGCGGGACGTCACTAATATCACCATAATTGTGTCGGTGCGGTGTAACAACAAAAAAGGTCTGTGACGATTTTGAAATTCTTAAAATATTTCTTATGTCCATAGAATTATTTCGTGATGACTGCTTTTTTAACAACGTGTAATTAATTTATTCACTAAAGAGTTTGAAATTTCATTGATGATTCTATACTATGGCGTGTAACTAATTAGCCAGTGTAACCATTAAATAACCATTAAGTATGTTATAATGGAGACCGCATATTTGTTAAATGTATGCTACGTGTATATATTGTACTGAGCCTGTCAGTTAACAATTATATAATGTTTGCAGCGGAAATTGAAAGGTGGTAACCGACAGTTTAGACCAAAGATATTTTTCTCAAAAAACCAAATAAGTCATTGTTACCAAAAAAAGGTTGTGCAAAATGCTGTTCATTTGGTACCCCAGATTTGTGCGAACAGTGAAGCATTAATCTACACTCGTCATTGCAAACAGGTATTTCCTATCTGAGACATGCCGCTGAGTGAGCTATTTTTAGACTGAGAAGACCACATGATCACTTACTTCTGAAATCACTTTATATCGTCATCCGGCGATTCGTCTCTGACGTCGACATCTATTTTAAGCAGATGTCACTGTTGCATGTATTTTTCATGCTTATTTATAGATTTGGAACGAATGGCTATTGAGTGATTTATTTCGCGATTAGAACAGTCCAATAATTGTTGTGTTAAAAATCGTCATTATTTACACTAAAGTCTGAGTCTATGTAGAAAAAGTTATGCCGAAATTTCCCAAAGCATTGGTAAAAGATATTGTTACATGCAATTTGAAAGGCAAACTGTCGGATACAGCCTTTCATCGACCGTGGCACATGTTTTGATTCTCCTAACTTACAGAGAAAGGTGTTTGAAATAATTATTTGTTTTAATATACAAGCTATGTTTGCTGTGGATATTATAGCGAACAACTAATCAGTAGAGATAATAATTAAGTTGCTCGATTACGATTTGAAAGAAAAATAAATATAAATACTAAAAAGACCAAATGTGTCCAGTCCTCTTTAAGGTCTGATAAACTAATACAGGTTATTTTTATCAAAGGTGCTGCTCTGGAGAGCGACGTCACTTATAGAATGCATGTGCGTGTATGGGGAGTATTTTTATAGTGTATCGGGTAATAACAGGAATTCGCAGCCGTTCTGTGAATTATTTTTCAGAGAAAAGAACCGAGTATTCCTTTTGTAACAGTGTAGCTTGCAACAATAAAGTGTATCTTGCAATTATTAAAAAGATAGCAGGCATTATTAGAAATTCGTGGCTGTTTGGCGATGTCTTGTGTTGTCTTTGTCATGGTTTTTGTTCCTTTTTGCTGGGTATGTTTTAATAAACGTGCCACCACCGTCCATTCTTGAGAAGTTATGAGAGGCGGTGATTATTGAAAATTAAAATGTAAATATTATCTTTAATTTCCTAACGTTTTAACTATCTACACATGTTGTACATGTATTTTATTTTGTGAACCGTTTGTTACTACGTCATAATTTGTATAAAAGGTGAAATAAATAAATAAACTACATAGAAACTCAGAAAATGTTTTATTTTTTATTTGAAATTAGATAAGCGGATGTTCATTCCATGGTTAACTTTTAAAATCTAAGACAGCTTCCTGGTTGAGTGATGCGATTAAATAATGGTTCCATCTATTGAAAAAAAAATTAAATGTTCCCATATCAATGACCAGGAAATTATTATCGCATGTCCTGTATAATAAATAATTATAGTCAAGTCACACAACACAAATAATAATTAGGATTTAAGGTTTCGCCTCATTCAGAAAAAAACTATATATTAAATTTTATTTTTTAAGTTGATGTACTCTTAACGACAAAACTAAATGTACGCGTATGTGAACCGTGTTTGTGGTAATTTTAGAATACAGATACTTTAAAACATAAATTTATCAGTAGTCATAACATCATGTTAGATGTTTCAATGGGCACCTTTGTTGAAATGTAAATTGTCTCCCTTGAAATATAATATCCGAGGTAGTCCATATAGTAGGTAGGTCCTTTTAGTTGGAATTCTTGGGCTTTATCGCCTGATCTTTTGCTGATGGTGCAATAGCAGCAGTAAAGTTTTTTATTGTGCATAAATATGAGCTTTCAATCCTCTGCAATACTTATTAAGACATGTTATTTAATCAACAAAATGGAAGTATTTGTAGATATGCTTAATCTGGGTTTCAAAAGAAAGGCCTCAACATACACCTCAAAGAGTGCAAGCATAAAAACCGAGTAATCCAAACACGCAGATCTACTCGCATCGAGGGATAATTCTGGGGAAGCAATCGACTAATGTCTCCTTAACTGTATTATCACATCACAATCTTACCTAGTTATCAATGGATTATTTATAATTATCTGAAAATCTCTGGGAAAAAAAATCACAAACTTGAACGAATAAAACCAGATATAATGACCTAAGTTTATCCTTTTTTGGTATAACAACATAAGCGTGTACAGTGAAGAGCCTACTTGATACATTAACGTCACAATACCAAGTAGAGTCATTTAATCGTTTTAATTGTCATTGGTCGTCAGTTTTTTAAATTATCGTCAGTCAAAATCTAAACGTCGCATCGAAAACAATATTTCAGTGTCATAATGAAAGTTTTAATTTTATGATATGGTAAAAAAGAAAAAATCGAAATGTTTGTCCTGAAGCGACGCTCATTCATTTGAAAATATATTGACTTTCTTCTTTATAACAATAAAGCCGGAGATCTGATTAGATACATAAAAATGCAACGTAAAAACACACAACATGTCACAATGTCATAAACGTATCGCAAGCATTACGTATTGTGAGTGCTTCTCTTGCCACACGTCACTGACGGAATTAGTGTGCTGCACGTGACCGACGGGTTTACTTGGAATATTTACAGATGCGGTTACAGGTGTGCTCGTTTCTGTGAACGTTTCTGTCATTCCAGCTGTAGCATCCCTCTAGACGGCGACACTTGTTGTTCTTCCATGTCCAACCGCTTATCTGATCCTTACGGCGGCATGGTGTTTTCTCTCTAGGTCGGTAGTGACATTCTGCAATAAAAATATATATGTAATAAAAACCAGCATCGGATACAGTGGGTGGCGCAGTCGGTGCCCCGCACAAATATTTCCGTGCATTCATAAAAATATTATAATAATAAGTTTAATTTCATAAACAGTCAAAGTACATGTGATAATGAAAAATGTCAGAACAGATTTTTGATATTTCAAAAATAAAGAGCGTTCATGTGAAAATACTAAATGGTGTGTTGTTGGTTTTACCTTAATTGGAAAGAGAGGCGGGTCTTTTCTTTAAATTTGTAAATTAAAGTAAGCCCCACCTGTGGTCGTGTGGTAAGGGGCGATTATTTATGAACACCTCAGTCCCTCGGTGATCTCAGTTTAAGACTCGTACGTGATATTTTAAATGAGGAAATTTGCTTTGCGTCGGTGGTTACACCAGGCCCGGTAGGAGCGAGATGATCTTCTACTAAGAATAACATGTAGTCGCCAGTGGTTACACCAGGCCCGGTAGGAGCGAGATGATCTTCTACTAAGAGCAACATGTAGTCGTCGGTGGTTACACCAGGCCCGGTAGGAGCGAGATGATCTTCTACTAAGAATAACATGTAGTCGTCGGTGGTTACACCAGGCCCGGTAGAACGTGATGATCTTCTACTAAGAATAACATGAAGTCGTCGGTGGTTACACCAGGCCCTGTAGAACGTGATGATCTTCTACTAAGAGTAACATGTAGTCGTCAGTGGTTACACCAGGCCCGGTATGAGCGTGATGATCTTCTACATAAAAGTGCATACAATTTACGAAGACCCTAGTTGTTGACCAGTGTAATTTAAGCCCAAACTAACACAGAATCAGGGACATGCACACACTCTGATAAAAAGATGCAAATATTAGCATTTGTTGTCTTTCCTTTATAATGCATAATATTGTTGTTTTAATTCTGCTGTGATAACGATACCGATTGTGGATTTGCTTAAAATCAACGCCAACGTCAAATATCCGTCATCTATTAATTAAGCTATAATTTTTTTACAAGTAGTAGCCGTAACAGCAACAGCTGCAAGATCCTCGAGGACGACGTACCTGTTTGCGACCCCCTTACTTCCTGGCCGAGAATTGCGCTCACACACAAAGTCGCGAGCATCAGGGCGATCAGCAGCTTGTTCATCTTTGACTGGCAGACAGACAGACAGACGCACGAGCAGGAAGTCAGCAGTTATCCTACCCGAGAGACATGAAAAATAACATTAACAATGATGAAAAAGTAGAAGACATGATTTTTAGATAATAAAGAAAGATCGTGTTAACACTGTCTCATGTTTTGGACTTAAAAAGTGGGTACATTGCACTGATACAATTATGGTCAGAACGTCCATTAGCGACGTCCAACTATTGGTGAATGCAGTCCCCACAAAATATCTGGTCAGAACTACCAGTGACATGCTGGTCCGCTGGGGGATCTCGCTAGATGAATATAGCATCTGACCCCTTTTCATAAATAAAAGGTTAAGTTTCTGTTTTTAGTTATTTAAAAGTAAGTTTGAGTCTACACATTTTTCTGTTAGAGAAAGAGCATTTTCTTAAATACTGCAAGTCGTAGTTGTCGTTGTTTTTTTGTGGTTTTTTTTTTTCAGTTTTATTTAACATTCACAAGCATTTTACAGTTTAATTGTCATTATGCAAGAGTTTAAAATACTTCACAACGTTAGATAATGATTGTATCCGTTCATTTTCATTTTTATTTACACAAAACGTTAATCGAGAACTACCATATTATAAAATATGTTCATCATTAAGAATAATTGACTAAATACATATTTTAAGGTGATGACTTCGCAAGTTATCGCTGCTTGCTAGGAGATGCGTCCAATATACTAACAACGTCTAAATAAGCATTCTTTTTTTATACCTGGTACAATTAATGCAATAAAAGTGTAGAAGTGTGGCTGAAAAACTTTGTTATTGTAATCTACATTATTTTAAAACGTTGTCAATAGCTTATTGTTAACTTAAAATGTAATGTAATGACCACAGGGGTAGAAATATAAGCACTTCAAACCAGCCTCGCTGCTGGGTTTACTTTTTAGCGGCTTCCAAAGTTGAGCGGTTAAGTAACGGTCATTGTGGCTTGAGTGTGGATAGGTGACCGTTTTAGGTCGCCTGCCTGCGTTACAGTAACAAAGATATAAGTGAAATATTATAATTTACTAAGACAAGTTCCTAAACTTAGTTCCAGCTCTCCCTAGAACGCACCAAGAAACCAACCAAGCTACTCGCCAGATAAATTATAACAACTGAATTGAAGTCAATAAAAAATAAACGAACTTAATTAAGTCATTATTTTAGTAAACAAAAAAAAGAACAGAACATTGGAAACTGACAGAAGAATATGTGACAGAAGAAATCTTAGAGAGTCAAGGATAATTGCCATTAAATTTGTTATCAAACAAAATTAGACAAACAAAAACCTGAGAATGCCCGTCAGAATGATGTGTATCCCTGAATTTGTCTTAAATACAGAAGAAAATGTATGAAAACTATGTTAATCTTACCTTTTCAGGCGGAAACAGTAAAACACAGTCTATAACCTCTCCGTTTATATACCGGCTTCTAGTCTAGCGGGTTAACAGACATTTCGTTGACCACGGCAGAAGCGTGTTGCCATTGTGAAAAATCAAAAAGTCAGGAGTTTGGACAGGTTCGCTACAATAACTGCGCTCGGTGCAACAGGTGCCGTTATAATGGGCGAAATAATCTGTATTTTCCGCTACCTGACACGACAACGTGCTACCCACTATATTTACGTTAATTTTGTTACGTAACGAGCAAGGTCATGGGTGAAAAGGGGCGTGGTTTGGGTGATTAATTGAAACTGAACACATGGATTCATCGGGATTCGTTATAACCTAGATAAAAATGTTTTATGTTATATAAAAATATGTTTTACACTTTGATTGACTCATGTTTACGTTTTTTTAAATAAACACAATATACATTTTTTTCATATATGTTATTACTCATGTTAATACAACATACTAAACAGTAAATGTGAGTTATCGAACCTTGATTTGTGTCTGCTACAAAATGCATACATACTCTAAATAAGTAATTGCTGCAATTCGTACGTTAATATTTTACTGTGTATTTTCATAACGTTTGTACGTCCATTTGGACATATTTATAATGTTGCAATGAAGTTAAAGACAAATTTGTTATAAAAACCCAGACACTTACTTACATATATACGTAGCCTAATACTATTTTAATTAGTCACAGGCAGTTGCTTATAAATAGTCTCTAAGGCAATAGCTAATTTAAATAATATTCAACGCAATCGCAATATAAATAGTATAAGTTAATTACTTAATATTTTAAGGCAACAGCTTTCAAATAGTCCAATGCATTTCTTAGAAAATGCATAAGGCTATTTCATATATGACATTTCCTCTGTAAAAATTGCTAAACAAATAGTCTTGGGCAACCGATTTATTAAAAGTCTTAAGGCTATTGATTTGTAAAAAAAATCTAAAGGCAATTGATTTATAAATAGTCTAAGGCAACGGATTTATAAAAAGTCTAAAGGACATTGATTTATAAATAGTCTAAGGCAACTGATTTATAAAAAGTTTAAAGGCCATTGATTTATAAATAGTCGAAGGCAACTGAGTCATAAATAGTCTAAGGCAACTGATTTATAAATAGTCGAAGGCAACTGATTTATAAATAGTCTAAGGCAACTGATTTATAATTAGTCTAAGGCAACTGATTTATAAATACATGTAGTCAAAGCAACTGATTTATAAATAGTCAAAGCAACTGATATGTAAGCTAAGACAACTGATTTATAAATAGAATATGGCACCTAATTTATAATTAGTCCAAGGCAACTGATTCATAAATAGTCCAAGGCAACTGATTTATAAATAATCCAAGGCAACGGATTTATTGTCTAAGGCATCGTATTTATATAAAGTCTAAAGCAACTGATTTATGCAAATATTTTAATGCAACAGCTTTCAAATAGTCCAAACCATTTCTAGGAAAATGCATTATGCAATTTCATATAATACATTTACTCTGTAAAATTTGCTAAACAAAAAGCCTAAAGCAACTGATTTATAAATAGTCTTAGGCAATTTATTTATAAATAGTATACGGCAGCTGATTTATAAATAGTCTAAAGCAACTGATTTATAAAAAGTCTAAGGCAGCAAACTTATAAATAGTCTAAGGCAGTTGATTTATAAATTGTCAAAGTCAACGGATTTATAAATAGTCTAATACAACTGATTTATAGATAGTCTAAGGCTACTGATTTGCAAACAGTCTAAGGCATGTGATTTATAGTCTAAGGCATGTGATTTGTAAATAGCCTAATGCAACTGATTCATAAATAGTCTAAGGCAAGTGACTTATAAATAGTCTTAGGCAACTGATTTACAAATAGTTTAATACAACTGATTTATAAAAAGTTTAAAGCATCTGATTTGTAAGTAGTCTAAGGCATCTGATTTATAGTCTAAGGCAACTGATTTATAAATATCCTTAGGCAACGGATTTATAAATAGTCTAATACAACTGATTTATAAATAGTCAAAAGTAACTGATTTGTAAATAGTCTAAGGCATCTGATCTATAGTCTAATGCAACTGATTTATAAATAGCATAAGGCAATTGACTTATAAATAGCCTAAGGCAAGTGATTTATAAATAGTCTTATGCTACTGATTTAGAAATAAGCGAAGGAAGTTATTAATAAAAAGTCGAAAATAATCGCTTATCATTAAGTCTATGACATTTGCTTTATACTAACAATCTAAGGCATTTCGTAAATAGTATAGGGCTATTCCTTGATTATAAATAGTTAAAGACGATTGCATGTGAATAGGCTAAAACAGTTATTTATAAAGAGTATAAATTAAATTTTTATACTCGTAAAAAGTCGCAAGCTATTGCCTGTACTTGACTAAAGGCAAAGGCGGTTGCCAATATATATTTTCTGTGGTATATGCAGCAAATTTTCAGAAGTATTTTAGTTTATATGAACGACGCAGTGTTGTTTAAGATGTGTCACCCGCAAGCGAATCGCACTGGGACGGGATCTTTGCGCTACGGTTGTATTTCGACGGACGCAAAATATGAAATACATAATCAAAAGTAAATTAAGTTAGAAAAAAGGGTAAAACTGATTTTATAACTTTTTAACTCTTAGCAATTGGTTAAATAAAAACCGCCGCTACTTCCCTCCCATAAGGAAGTAGTTTGGAGATCGTCCTAGTTGTCTAACGTTTTATAACACTTCTTCAAATATGTTCAAACTAATCAAACAATATAAAAACATCACTCAATTTAATTGATACATGCTTAAGGTTGTCACCAGCGATTCATGTTTTGTTTAAATGTATGTTGTGCTATAGTCAGTTTTGTTATTGTCCATTTTGTTAGTGTCGGGCAGCTAGTGACTTATAGTCCGCGCGTCCTTCTGTAAGGTCCGTGCATGTGGTCGTGGTTGTTGCACAGGATTTGTCAAACCTGTTTTGTCATGTCTGTCTAGGTATATGTTCTCGTGAGAGTGAGATTTTGTATGAGAGTTGAAAGTTTTCTTTTTTACTATAAGCCTTACTATCAAACATTGCACCCGCCACTCACGTACCGACAACAGCTCATTTACTCAACTTTCTTCACTTTAACGTTTAGATAATTCTCGAATGAGAATTTAGTAAAATAATGTAGAACTTGCTTTATAGCAATTATAGTTTTAATTCATACTATAGCTGTATGTACACTATTGATAAATGGCCAGTTCTGTTTGGTCAGTTATTGTATTTTATTTATATTGCAATTGGTGTATTACTTTATTTTACTTGTATTGTTTGAATTGGTTCATGTCTGTTTTGTAACCACGAATATTTGTATTGCTTAATTCTAAATTTTAATTACTCCGCCAATTGATAATGTGTCAGTATTTAATTATTGTGTTAATTATTATTCGCAGGTTTTCTAAGTAGAGCATAAACAAATTAAACATCTCTAAACCTTTCAGGGACGGGTTTTCTAATGAATTTGACTCCCATCACGACTCGTCACAAGGTTTTAAATTTATACAGAAATGTTACTTGTATTCTAAAATGTGATTGGCTGAAGACACTCATTTAAACAGTACTTAGGCTAAAATACACTTTCTTTTAATACATTGAATGAATGAAAAAGAAATGCATTGTTTCAGTGAATGAAGCTTTAGGAATAATACGTCTTTGTTTTAAAATGGGGGAAACGACAAGATTACATTGCGCAAATTATGCGCAGTATTAATGTTCGAAAGAGGATAAAACACTGTCCGATTTGTGTTACTGTGCATCCACTATCAATGGCATCGTAAGCCTTTTACTGGACTGCACATACACTTAAAAATTGCACTAATGTGCAAATCTTTTCTTAAGTCAACATAATTTAACTTTAGTTTTATGTGAATGGATGCAAACTACATATGCAAAGTGCGAAATGTCTCAGTCTGCACAAAGGTACGCCGGACTGCGCTGACAGACTCATGGAAACCAGAAGTTTGTTGATAGATATAGTCGTAGAGGCAATTGTTTATAAATAGCCTTAGGCATTTGCTTTGTTTTGAATGTTGTGTCTTTGAGTATGAACTAAATAGTGTGTTGAATGTTGTGTCTTTGGTATGAATAAAAATTGAAACAATGTGCTGGAAGAACTACAACTCCCAAGTTTTGTTCTAAGTGGAATGTACGACGCCAGTTCGATAATCAGTTATCACGAACTGGGTTTATAACAATAAAAGCTAGTGCAGAAATGTCATGTGCTGTGCGAGTGTCCGATAACTATAAACAATGGCGATTGGGGACTGAGCGTTTGTCGGAGGGACGTTGAACCCAGTAAACAAACATGTTAGATAAAGTGACAACAGTCAGTTCAAATGAGGGTCAATTTGATAAAGCAGAGACAGCTAACACTTGACCAGATGTGACTGACACCTGCCTTTTTTAATGTTTAAATTAGACGGCATGGAAATGGATTTAAATAACAAATGGATAAATCTAAAAGTAGGTATCAGTGGGCACCGTTTTAGGTATTGTGCTTAAATGGTTTGACAGCGGAACTATAACCGACAAGTCTATAACTTCTAGGCAGGCCTTGGACAAAAGCATTTGGTGTAGCTTCTGATTATCCATTATCCTTAAGGATCTGTCCTGTCAGGATCAGACCATGAACCTGCCCTATGAGAATAATCCCACAAAATAAAAAATGGGCTACCACGAGACAAAAAGCACACCCACACACAAGTCAATGTCAACGTGACAAAAACACTGCAACGAGATATTATACACGTAGAAAAACAAACTATTGTCGCTTTGGAACGGTCAGCCGGCAAATAAAACCCATTGGCGTGCTAAAGCCTGGTTTACGAAGAGCTCCAACTTCACACTTCCTACAAGCTTATCTCAAAGACATTAGTAATTCGGCGCCGAAATGATTAATCATAACAGGGGCGGATCCAGAGGGGGGGGCCAAAGGGGCTGCCCCCCCCCCCCCATTTTTCGACGACCAACAAAAAAAAGTATTTTGCCCTTAAAAGAGAGCAAAAAAAAATAAGGAAATTATGCCCCACAGATGCTTGGAAATCGCATCTCAGCGCATCTAGAATTCAAAATTTTCTAGGGGAGCCCCCTCCAGACCCCCCGCCGCGGATTTTCGCGCCTGCGCGATCAGCTCCGGCCGAATGTTACTCCCTCGGCCCCCCCCCCCCCCTATTCTGAAATCCTGGATTCGCCCCTGCATAATGGTTTAAAAAAAAAATAACTATGTAGTAAAGAATAATTCGCAATTCTTCTCCTACAGGATAAAGGAAAGATTTTAGATGTCGATGTCAATAATTACTATCGTTTGTTGGATTTTATTAGTTCTCATAATAAAGTCTTAGTTTTACGAAAAATGTTTTACGACTTTTGCACACTTTACAGAAATGTTTGTTTATTGGGTTTATCGTCCCACCAACATTTTTTCAGTTATCTGGAGACGGTGTCCACTTGAAGCAGATATAGTGCTGCCTTCACTGTGTATAGCATGTTTGTTTATTGGGTTTATCGTCCCACCAACAGTATTTCAGTTATCTGGAGACGGAGTCCACTTGAAGCAGATATAGTGCTGCTTTCACTGTGTATAGCTTGCCGTGAACACCTGGCATGATACCACACCCAGTCACATTATCCTGACACCGGGCCAACCAGTCGTGGAACTACCCTTATATTTGCTTAAGCGTTAGCAAGGAAGCTATACTACTACCATTTTTAACGACTTAGGTATGTCGCGACCCGGGATCGAACCCGGGGCCTCCCGTACCTGGAGCCGTACAGAAATGTAAAGCGACACCAAGAAAGGAAGAAGGAACCTTAACGTAAGGGTAGAACCACTGCCGTATTGCAATTAAAAAACCTCTAGAACTTAAACATCCTTATCTATTGTGATTTTATATTTGTATTTGTATATCTACGATTTGCGGTGGGTTTTTTTGTTTTTAAATGTACTTTGGGACAGTTTTGCGTAAAAATATGACGCATAAAAACAAATAATCCGAACTTCAAATTAATTTAGATTACTGCGTCACTACGGAGCCTAATACAATACTGTTGACTACAGTTGTATACACATGACGAATATCCCCGCATAAGTAGATCGAAGACTTGTTTGTTGTTGTTGTTGCTTTTATTGTTGTTGTGTGTTTGATTTTGTTGTTGCTGTTGTTTTATATATGTTTTAGCTTCACTTGTCTAAAAGCAAATGAAAGCTGTCACAACGATTTTAGATGCCATATTCACGTGTAACTTAGTGGTCACCTATCATACATAATAATATTTTTTTCTTTAAATACATTTGTATTAAATATGCATAATTATTTTAATTCTGTTTTATTACTGATTCTATCATATTAAATCACGATTAAGTGGTCTTGTCAGTTTTGAATTGTCACTTCCCTTTTTCGAAGTTTGGATTCGTCGAATTTTTTCTATAAGTCCCTTGAACTTCGAGGTAATGACGTTAGACTGTATTTGAATTCATTTTTCCTAGTGGTTTATAACGAAAGTAGCCTTTTTAGTTACAATGCATATTTGACTAAATAGCTTTAAAATAAAACGCAACCACCGTTCTGGATGCAATACTGACAGGGCAGAGCTGATATATACACATTTAAGATTAGATGTAAGTGGGAGTATGGGCATTACGAGTTTTATTACTAGGTTATTTTAATTGGTTTTAACATATTTTAATTTATTGCTATTTGTAACCGTTGTTTGTCATCATTTTTTACGGGGGAAATGGGGTTAGAATAAATATAGAAATGTGATATATTTCGAACGTTTTGTAAATTTCCAAACTACTTTAACATCAAGCATATACGAGCAACAAATATAGATATACTGGTAGTCATTCTTTATTACTGAATATATTTCTAAATAACTAAAGTAAAAACAGTTGCTGAAAATAAGGTCCACATTCTGTAAGCACGTACAATGTGCCAGTCAACTTTAATATATAGTTCAGTTTGGTTTCACTCAGTTCTCGTTACTTCACATTATAATCTTGTCAAATCACACGAGACAAGCATCATTGCACGCCCTCTCAGTGCGGAAGAAATTGGCGCCATCGTAAGAGTAACATCCGGTGAGTGTGCGGCACTTGTCTCTTTTCCAGGTCCAGCCGCTGATTTTCTGAAATTCGGCGCAGCGAGACTCCAATGCCGCCAGGTGACATTCTGGTAAAAATGTTAAAAGGGAGATAATACATTTTAAAACTATGCAATCTTTTCATCGAATAACCTGCTGATAAGAATACGATTGACACATGTTGAACCTTCCTTCATCTTACTTAAGACCCATATTCGCGAGCCACCATAAAGAAAGAATTTTGAAATCGTAACTTTAAGTAAAGAATGGTTAGCGAGTAAGGGCATGAGTTTGTTTGTTGTTGTTTTTTTTAGAAAAAAAAAACTGTAAGATATACTGTCAACACAGTTCTATCCCGTTTCTTGACGGCTGTTTCCTAGCAACGTTAAATTATTCAAATGGAATACATCTGTATAAACTGATCAACAAAATTGTAAATTATCATTTTTCTCTTGAAAATACTAAATGTGTGCTGAAATAAATTATTAACTATAATACTATATTATGCTAATGCATAATAACAATTTCTTTTTATACGATATTTTAAACAAAGTAGACCCTGGGTAAATTATATAAAACAAAGAATTCAAAATACATATACAAGATTCGCCTGTTATGTTCTATCGGCCCGATGTTCTAGCGACAGGTGTTTGACTGTACATGTAATACGATCGCAACGCTTTGGCCATAAGTTACTCAACAGACAAATATCTAGGAAGAATTAACGGTACAACGCGTGTCAGCTGGAAGACATTCCAAACGTTGGGTTTTCACCCTGACGCGACTCGAACCTACATGGTAAGGGGGAGTGCAGTTTGTAATCACAGTCTTCTAAATGACACATATTTACCATTTACCTTTAGCCTTCTAAGTAAGAATTAATGACAAAGTCCTATGGGCATGGCAACATATACCAAACCCTGAAAATGCACAGGACAAAAGAATTCATATGCAAGCCATTGTAGAAGTAAGAACAAATCTGTGTCATTAAACAAAAAGAGCAAACTCAATAGTTACCGCCTTGGAATTGATTAGTATAAGGAAAATAAGGCAGATCGAGATCTGTCAGTTTGGGGTCCCTCTGGCTAGGATTTATACTATTTGTTCCGTAATCTTTATCAATGCGTATAGTAACTTATGCAAGAAGACGACAGTAAACATAAGCAGGGAAGGATCCAGGGGAGGATGTTGGGATGTACCATCCCCCCCCCCCCCCCCCCCCCCCCCCCGCCAACCAACTAGGTCAAAGAGTAGAGTTGTGAAAACACATACGTGTAAGCTTAAAAAATACTAAGCTTGTAAAGGAAATTTTTGTCTGTTGACTGCTTAGGTCGAAATAAGGGTCCATTGCTGTGTACATATATCTAGTAGTACTGCGATAAAGTTGAATGGATCTTGATTGATACCACGCATACATACACAAACACACACGCGCACACACCAAAAATGTTTTGGATCCGACTTTGAACATAAGATTTAGCAGTGGTTATAAACAAATGTAATATGACAAGAGATAAAACAAACAGAACCACATCGTACCTGCGTTCCTAGCGGCGGCTGGACCGCTCAACGCCATCAGCAGGGTCACGCCAAGCAGGATAGTAAACACCTTGTTCATCTTAGTGTCTGAAGAAATCAAGATAATAAGGATTCATTCGAATGAATTCAAGAAATAGAAAGAATAAAAAGAAAGTTTTAAAGGTCAAATGGAGCTCTAAAAACCTACTGAATCTTATAAAAGCTGGTATTTTAAATGACCACTAAATTCACATAAAAATACGCTTATTTTGCTTTTGAAATACATCGCAGCGACCAGTTATGATCATTATAGACACGTCCAGCTATTCTGGTGGAGGAAGACCCAAGACAAATATCTGGGACGAGCCACCGACGTACCGCAGGTCAGATGGAAGACCTTTCCACAATAAGTCCTTCGCCCCACACGGGACTTGAACGAACGAGGTGGGTGGCTTAGCAGTCAGATGAGTTCCAATTTGGTGACTCTACCACTACGTCACGGGCGCCCCTGGTGGAAGATGACCCTGTTAGTTTGGATAGAACGCCGGTACACCGCAGGTCAGATGGAAGATCTCCCCACATGAAAGTTTTCGCTCCGATATAAAATCAATTATATTAATTACAATTATTTATACATAAAATCAAGAGTATAATTAACTGCTAATAATACAAACGATAAACGTAAATATAAAGTTGTGACTGCAAACTGATGTTGTGCAGAATAGTCAACTCTTACCTTGCAGTGTCGTAGATGCGATGCAAATGGCCGATACTGATGCAGGGCATTTATAAAGGCCAGCAAGTGGCCAACATTGTCCAGAAATAGTTGCAAACACAGCATGTCATCCTATCAGATCAAACTGTTACAGACAAAATTGCATCCAGCCTGACCAATGATATGTCGGTGGCCTTGACACTGACGATTCGTGAATTTCCGTCCATGGTAACATCTGGAAAATGCAAGCTGCCCCTCAGTGTTTAGGGGTAGGGAGGGGTGCGGTCATGAACTAGCCACGTCGCATTTTTGTATGCGTTTTTATATTAAAAAAATCTTGAAGGTCGTTTTTCTTTAGATTATGCGGTGTGCGATTTTCGGAAATTGCGCTGATAATTATAATTAAACGGACCCTAGAACTGGAATGCCCTAAATGAATGTTGCTTTGAACAATTTGATTTTTCGTTATCAACACGGCGTGTGCATGACATATGTAAAGTTTTATTTAATCGTTCGTTAATTTGCGGACAAAATGACAAAAAAATGGGAATCGGACATCAAATAGCGTCAAAAGGAACCACATACCTTACAACTTATGTTGTTACGGCAAACCGCCATTTGTTTGTTTGTCCATTTGGTTTATCGTCCCACCAACAGTATGACAGTTATCTGGAAACTGAGTCTACTTGAAGCAAATATAGTGCTGCCTTGTCTATGCAGCACACCCAGATACATTATTCTGACACCGAGGGAACCAATTCTGGAACAACCCTGAGCGTTAGTAAGGGAGCTATATCACTACCATTGGAACGACTTTGGTATATTGCGGAAAAGGATCGAACCCGGAGTCGCCTGTACCTGGAGCCGACGCTCTACCGATTGCGCTACCAGGCCCCTCCCGCCATTTATCAACCTATAAAATTGTACCCTACTTAGAACAATCAGCACAAGTTTCTCATCATCAAAAGTGTGCGGGGTTTATATCTTACATTTGCTGACCCTGCCATTGTTATGAAGATTCACATAAAAGTAGAACATAATACAACATTTTTTATAATGAGTCAAAATGTGAACAGTATGCATATACAATTACGCAAGATTAAAAACAACAAACTATCAATTACAATGTAGGTGTATATTTGAACACGCACGCGAACACATGCACATACGCACGCAAACACGCACACACACGCTCTCTCACACACAAAACACACACGCACTCTCATTCACACTCACTCACACAACACACACACACACAAACTCTCACACACACGCTAGATATGAGGAATAATAAGAATAAATGATATAAAATTGATTGGAGAAATAGAAAATTGATAGAGACAGAAAATGTTAAGTAAGAAAACAATTATCACAATAAGAAAGTCCATGATATATGCACCATAGTCTCGTAATTTATAAAGAGAATACAGACAATATATAAGCAGAAATGTACGAGAAGCACTGCAGTTTATGAATGCCCTTGCCGAAACGGAAAACAAGAGGATTCAAATGTGTTTATAAAAGGGAAATCTAATTATAACATGTTAAGCGATTTTGCATAGAGTTTGTCGCTTTAAAAGGTTGCAAAATATAGGATATAATAAATATGTCAAACCAGTCACATGACAAATGCCCTTGAAGAGAATCGTCAAGAGAATTGTAATGACGCTTTAGATAGAAATATTGTTCGGAGCAATAAAAACTGAGACATTTTAATAAGATATAGTCATAGGATACCTGGAAGACATTCCCATATTATGTCCTCGAGCCCCGAGCGGAACTCGAACCCACGAGTTGGGAGGCTAAGAAGTTTTGCTGACCTTGATTTTTGCCATATAAACTTTCCATATAAGTAACAGCCGGATGTTGCAGTATATTCCGAGCATGCTTATACCGAATTTTTTTGAAAGGTCGCCATGTTTACATCTTCTCTACAGGTGTAAGTGACGGCCATAACAGGGTCAGCAACGTCATAATTTCGGTAATACCTTATCAAAAGCGGTTTTGTTTTTTTCATATTGGAGTTTAAGACTATTTTTGAGGGAAGAATAGCGGCATTGCACGCCCTCTCAGTGCGGAAGAAATTGGCGCCATCGTAAGAGTAACATCCGGTGAGTGTGCGGCACTTGTCTCTTTTCCAGATCCAGCCGCAGTTTTCTGAAATTCGGCGCAGCGACACTCCAATGCCGCCAGGTGACATTCTGGTATTTCTTTAAAGGGGGCTAAAGCATTTTAAAACTATGTAATCTTTTAATCGAATAACCTGCTGATAAGAATACGCTTGACCCATGTTGAACCTGCCTTCTTCTTACGTAAGACCCATATTCGCCAGCCACTCTAAAGAATGAATTTCGAAATCGTGACTTTGAGTAAAGAATGGTTAGCGAGTAAGGGCATGAGTATTTGTTTGAAGATAAAAAATGTAAGATCTACCGTCGACACAGTTCTATCCTGTTTCTCGACGGCTGTTTCCTAGCAACGTTAAATTATTCAAATGGAATACATATGTATAAACTGATCATAAATAATTATAATTTTTCTCTTGGAAATACTAAATGTGTGCTGGGATAAATTATTAGCGTCAGCAACGTCAAATTTTCTGTAATACCTTATCAAACGTTTTTAATATGGGAGTTTAAGATTATTTTTGAAGGAAGATTTTATTATAAACAAGATTTGCAAAATATTCATCTTACCTTTACTTTCCGTAATGAACTCTCTAGACTGCATATAATTAAATAAGACCGCGTTATAAAATTGAGTTCTTGCAAGCTCTGCTCATTTAACAAAAGGGGTTCAAGTATCATATAGATTAAATATGATAACACTTCCTTGGGTGCAGAAAACATACAGCAATTTATACAATATTTTGTCTTGTTGCGAAAGTGTATAATCTAGAGATATTTATGAACGTCTATACCTGATGATTTATTATTAATCTATGTTAATGTCAGTTGTATATACATGTACCCAATTTACAATTCTTTAAGCAGTTTAATTATAAGATTTATCAGTTTGTCTTGTGCACTTAATTGTTACCTCTGTCCGTACTTAGTTGTTACCTCTGTCCGTACTTAGTTGTTACCTCTGTCCGTACTTAGTTGTTACCTCTGTCCGTTTTATGATTTGTCTTGTGCATACACGTGTTGTGTTCCTTAGGTACTTTTCACAATTTCGTGTTTTTTTGTTGTTTGGTTTGTGCAAATTAAAATTGTTTTGAAACATTATTTATATCAATAACCGATTGTTTTTATATTAACGGTTCATTAAAACTGAACGTGAACGGCGTATTGTACAGAACAGAAAACAGAACAAATACAATAGAAAAAAAGGTCGTTTCTTTTTCATTATTAATTCCAAAAACCGTTAATAAATAACGTCGTAGCTCCATGACAACAATAGACACATTATGCAAGTCAAATCTGTCTGCAGATCAATAATGTTAGTTTCCACAGCTATACAATCTGGTGTGATAACTATAACACCATACAGAAAAATCTTTAAAAACAAAAACGATTTTGTCATTACAACTGTATTCACGAATTAACTCACCATTAAATTAATTCTAACTATAGTCTCTCACATAATTTTATGGTTGAATGTACTGCAAAACAAAATTAATTTACATCAAACACGTGTACAAGCATAGTAAATATCAATACATATATTTTCTGAAAGATTTTTGTTACCATATAGAATCATTATTTTTTATACAATTCGAAATATGTGTTCACTGTCTAGTGTAATAAGACGTAGGATCCGGGTTAGAATCATGCACCGATCACCATATGTTAGTCCTTGAGCAAGACTGTTAACTGCATATTAGTCCAACTTATTCATTATAAGCACACATAAAAATGAAGAAAAAAACAATTCAGAGGCCCTTGGATTTCTCAGAATACAGTCTTTTCAGATGAACCTAGATGAAGCATGTATCGAATATATGTAATCAAATATATACATTGATGTAGATCTATATACATTAACATCTTAAGTGGTTATCACGAAGTGACTGTATGTTACCTTGTACATTGATAATAACATACTAAATTACAAGCTTAACACAATAAAACAATCATTTTAGATAAAGCACAAAAGGAAAGAGAATTTTAAGTTTGCATGATATAACACCCAACATATGACGATTTAGAGTTTAGATGCGTATTAATAAAATGACGAAAGTCGTAGGCCTGAGTGAGAAAATTTACGCATCTGAAAGAGAGAACGTGATATATTTGGCGTTTCACCATGCAAAGGTAACATTTATGTCCATTCTAACAAGTTCTACAAGAAATTTCGACTTAGAAGGGACAGAAATGCGAACTACAATTTAAGTAATGTTGCTAGTTGTTTCCCCTGTTTGGCTGTTCTATTTACTGTTAAAGAGTATCAACAACCGACGATATTGCATTATTATTTACTTCTTAATCATAATTTAATGCTTATGTTATTAGTAAAACAAAACCGTTACTTTCCAAGATAGTTTAAAGATTCAGGAGAAGGAAAATATTAACTTACCACAATGTCAGCTTGGTCAACAATACGAAAATCAAAGTAAAGGAACAGCTAATTCTACTGCAGTAAAATAGTCCTGATTTATGCCGTGATATATCGTTTATTTTAGCATGACAGAATGCTTCTTTGTTTTTAGAGGTAAAATATTCGTAGTGTTAGAATTAACACTGAGGAATCGTTGGATACCACCCTTTCAGTGTCCCCTTTTATCCTTAAGCTATTACCTGATCACAGTTTGCTTCGTTCATCTGAGAGCTACTTTATCAGGATGTTCCCTACTTGCTGCTTAGTCTACAAGTATATCGGTGTTATTATACTTGTTATGTTGTTTTTGCAAACACATCGCAGCAAACCAATTATGTTCATTACAGCGACAGCAACGTCCTGTTATGTTGGTGTATTCAGTGCCAAAACAAATATCTGAGTAGAAACATCGTTGCACCGCAGGTCAGCTAGAAGATCTTCCCACATTAAATCCTTCGCCCTGAATGAGACAGGAACCCACACAGTGCAAGGCTAAGCAGTCAGAGGAGCTATTTGTCTGCTACTCTATCACTACGCCAAAGGCGCCCCCCTACCTTTGTTACCTATGCATGTAGATGTAAACAAATAAGTCATTAATAAGAAAGGGTTATCAACTTATCAAAAGATAGTTTCCATGTGATGTCATCGACACTGATAAGACAGTTTAAGGCAGCCATCCTTGTGGGCAGAAGCTAATGCAGGCCGAAATCGGGAAATATGTGCTGTATTAAACTCACCAGTGGGTTTTTAATTTTCAGTCTATTTTACTGAATTTTATATCAAATTTAACAGCTTTTATAAAGTATTTTAAATATCAAAACTATATTTTGATAGTTTAAAAGGTTAAAGAAATACAACCGAAAATGATACACTGTTCATTTTGTTTTAAGTATGAGCCAATGGTTTTATTTATTTCTGTGTATTAATTCTGTGTGCATTTATCAATTGTAAAAATATTGTATTCTAAAAATATGAATTTCAAGAGCTTTCCAATGGTGTATAGCTTTTAATTTTGGTACTACAAATGAAGAAATTACAAGAAAATCAAATTTACCCTTCTATACAATTCATATTAAAATCCCTTGAAGTGACCATCAAAGATTGCTGCCAAGATAGGGGATTTTCACTGATGTAGAAACTATCTATAAATGTAGTATGACAATGCAGATCGAGGGTTAATATTTTCACTTCTATCTCGCACTATGACTTTAGTAGAGCATCTCTCGTCCCGACCAATGGTAAAACTTCCCTGTATATTCATCACCTTGAAGCTTTGCAAGGACCTCAAACAATGCTGTTACGCTGGTATCCGTGGTGATTTGTGCATTAGATCCGCCCATTTCTGTTTTTACCCAACCGGGATGCACAGTGGTTGCTAAGATACCATCAGTTTTGAGATCAACGCTGAGATTCTTAGTGACCATGTTCAGGGCAGCCTGTCAATAAATTATACAGATATATTTTTAATATCAATCATTTTAATACACAAATTATTCATGTTGCAGAAGTTTGTATGTAATAAAACTTAGCATTAAAGTATAATGGGTTTTGCCGCTCATACTTACTCTGTCTAAGTATTTAAGAGACAAGAAGTATTTACAAATGACAAAGAGACAATTAGTATTTATGACCGACAAAGAGACAATTAGTATTTATGACCAACAAAGAGACAATTAGTATTTATGACCGACAAAGAGACAATTAGTATATTAGTATTTATGACCGACAAAGAGACAATTAGTATTTATGACCGACAAAGGGACAATTAGTATTTATGACCTAACAGAAAATTAATATTTATGACCGACAACGAGACAATTAGTATTTATGACCGACAACGAGACAATTAGTATTTATGACAGACAAAGAGACGAGACAACTTGACTCTCATTAGTGTCCTGAAATCTTAAATCTGGTGACCTCTCCTAATATTACTTGAATGCAAACAATTTATTTTATATACCTTAGATGTCCTATAGGGGTAAAGTCTTCCTGTATCATTCTCTGTTATGGATGCGACACCAGTGGTCATGTTAATAACAGCGGACCTGTTGATGGACAGTGTCTGAATAGGGCTGGATTTGGCTGCCTGGCGTAGCAAAGGGAGGAATGCCTGAAAATACAGTCAAAAGCATTTAAACTGTGCCATCTAAAAAGACAATGATATAACAAACAAGAGGGCCATTATTGCAAGATGTGCCATCTAAAAAGACTAGTGATGTAACAAACAAGAGGGCCATTATGGTCCTTAATCGATCACCAGAGGACACAGGCTTTTAGTAGGATCAACTCTGGCAACAAGTAATTAAGAGTTATTTACTTTAGAAATCTGGTGGAGATTGGACCATTAGTGTGGCCACTAGGTTGATCATCTTCAAGAATTTTACCTAGTAACCTACTGAATCCACATGACCCACTTCAAAACATATGTAAGATTTTATACAGGCAAACATTCTGGCAAAGTTTGGCGAAGATTGGGCCATCAACATGGCCTCTTAGTGTTTTAACAAAGGTTTTTCTAAAATTTGACCTAGTGACCTACTTCTTGACCCCACATGAACCAATAATACATACATTCAAGATTTCATGCAGACAAACAATCTGATCAAGTACGGTGAAGATTGGGCTATGAATGTGGCCTCTAGTGTGTTCACATGTTTTTTCTTAGTTTTTACCTATTGACCTCTTTTTTGAACCCATGTGACCGAATTACTAATTCGTCCAAGATTTCAAGCACACAAACATTGTGACCAAGTTTATTGAAGATTGTGCTATAAATGTGGTCTCTAGTGTGTTCACAGGCTTTTGTCTAAGATTTGACCTAGTAACCTACTTTTTAAACCCAAGTGACCCAATTATGAAGTCTTCCAAGATTTTAGGCGAGCAAACATTCTGATCAAGTTTGGTGAAGATTGTACCATAAATGGGGCCTCTAGTGTGTTCACAAGCTTTTTCTAAAATTTGACCTAGTGACCTACTTTTTGACCCCACGTGACCCAATAACAAATTCATTCAAGATTTCATGCAGACAAACATTCTGACCAAGTTTGATGAAGATTGGATAAAAAACTATGGGCTCTAGCGTGTTCAAAAGATAAAATGTTGACCACACCGACGGACGAAGCTCTATCAGAAAAGCTCACTTTGAGCACGTTGTACATCGGCATATAAATTGGCAATGAGCAATATGACACAATTATGTTACCTTGGTAACCATAAGGGGCCCTACAGTGTTGACTTGGAAAGATTCCATCATGGCCTCTGGAGTGACATCATCCACCTTCTGGCTTATGAGGATGGCAGCATTGTTGATCAGCAGGTTAAGGCCTTGATCTCCAACCTTTTCCTGGACTGTGGCCACAGCCCCTGGCAGTGTGCTCAAATCCTTCAGGTCTGTAAAAAAAGCAAAGGTTTGATTAAATAAATGGATGCTAAAATTTGTAATTTCTTTCATGTTAAATTTGATTTGATAATACATGATAAACAATTTATTTGAATTATGTCAATTTATAATAAAACTGGACAATATAGTCTTCAAGTCATCTAAAACAAAAAACTGTGACAACTTTTCTGAAGCAGTGAATACCATAACACTTGCAGAACTTTTAATCGTATACATATAATTACCGATCTTACCTATCTTCACAACTGTGATACTGCTATGTTCTGCAGCTAGGGCTTGTAAATCCTAAAAATTAAACATACATATAATCAATTCAATACTTTTCGAATACAGTAAACATAAACCCAGTTAAATAATTTAAAACTAAAACTATAAGCCAAAGTCTGGCCAATATGATCCACATCAGAAATCTTATTGTTTATTAGGTTTATCGTCCAACCAACAGTATTTCAGTTATCTGGAGATGGTGTCCACTTGAAGCAGATATAGTGCTGCCTTCACTGTGAATAGCATGCCATGAACACCTGGCATGATACCACACCAAGTCACATTATCCTGACACCGGGCCAACCAGTCGTGAAACTACCCTTATATTTGCTTGAGCGTTAGCAAGGGAGTTATACCACTACCATTTTTAACGACTTTGGTTATGTCGTGGCCCGGGATCGAACCCGGGGCCTCCCATACCTGGAGCCGACGCTCTACCAAATGCGCTACCAGGTCCGGTCAAAAATCTTATTAACAGTTGAAATAACTCATGTAATTTTTATCAGAACATAATGAAAATAATATGAGCACAAGTTCATATGGTGCTTAAGGTAATTAAGAAGTTTCCTAAAATTTATGCAAAGCTGTAGAAGTTTTTTTAGGAATTAAATTTAATGTACTATCGAAAATAATAAAGATTATCTTGTCACTGTGTGAATTTTGTGGGACCGTTAAAAATGATGACAACTTTATGGACAGGACTCTCAAGATGATTAGATCTAATGTCTGGAGTCATAAACCTTAACAAATATACCAATGTATTTATGATATATGTGGAGTATTTCAACTTTTTTCATGTAGCAGCACTAAAAACACAAGAGGGCCATGATGGCCCTAAATCGCTCACCTGATGACATGGGCTTTTAGTAGGCTCATATCTGGTATCAAGTAGGTAAAGCGTTATTTACCTTGAAAATCCTTAGAGCAGATTGAACTATAAAGTGGCCTCTAGCATTTTCTCAAGTTTTTTCTAGGATTTGACCTAGTTGCCTAATTTTTTATCCTAAATAAGCCAGTTAAGAACTTATCTAAGACTTCATGCAGACTATCATTCTGGCCAAGTTTAGTGAAGATTGTGCAAAAAAATAACCTATAGTGTGTTCACAAGATTTTGCTTTGACCTAATGACCTACTATATTGACCCCACATGACCCAATAACGAACTCATCAAATGTTTTATGCAGAAAAACATTCTGATAAAGTGTGGCATCTAGTGTGTTCACAAGGTTTTATCTAAAACTTGACCTAGTGACCTAATTTTTTAACCCATGTGACCCAGTTACAAAAACATCCAAGATTTCTTGCAGACAATCATTCTGACCAAGTTTGGTAAAGACTGGATAAAAACTGTAGCCTCTAATGTGTTCACAATCAAACTGTTGATGCTGTATGCCACACAAAGGGGTATCAAAAAAGTTCAGCTTAAGCACAATGTGCTCAGATGAGCTAAAAATACAGAGAAAAATGCAGAGACCATATTTTTTTACAAAATTGTGTCATCTAATTTTTTATATTTACCTTCTGCCATTTCAGTAAACTAAGTTAAATTCCTTTAAATGTCTCTACCTTAGCAGCTTCTGGAGCCCTGCATGCAGCAAACACATAAGTAGGAGACGGGTTCAAGCCAACAAACTGTTTGATAAACTCCAGGCCGATGCCACGGTTTGCACCTGTCACAAGGACACTGGCTGGAGATAGCATCTTTCACCTGAAACAAAATCAATTCAGTCTTTTTTTTCTTTCATATTCCTACTTCTTATGTAAAAATTTGACCTTCTTTTTATATTTCTTAAAACTATCTGTATACTACCTGTACTTGTATCTGATACAATAGAAAACTTAAATTTTTTCTACATTTCTTTTACTCACCATTTGTTTACTTTTCCTTTTATATTTGTTCATTTTCTGCTTCCTCTTGTGCTTTCACTACTCTTTTATATTGTTTTTGTACTTCTAACATATTGTCTTCTACACTGTGTGTTTTCTCTTTTATATTTATTTTATTTGGTTGATTACTGTTTATATTTGTTCTAATACAGAACTTCTAATTATGTTTATTACAGCCAGGGTACTGTACTAAGGACAATACAGTTTTCTTATAAACATCACACCAACAAAATTATGGCAGCATCCAGATAGGACTGGCTGAGGATGTCCCCAGACGACTGGGTAGAACCACAGGCTCATTGCAGATCATGGAAATGTTCTAGCCCTAACAATGACGCGAATTGTTAAAAGTGAGCGACACAGCTACAACAAGGGTACACCCAAAAGAAATAAGCATAGGTCGAGCTGACCTGCTGTGCGCCAGTGGTTCTATCCAGACTTTTGTCAGGGATCTTCCTCCAGTAAACTGCTGGACATTGCTATACTGGCCATAATTATGTGGCTGTGATGTATACTTAAATAACTATACAAAAAAAAGGTCAAAACTCTGAAAGTCACTATTAAGAATATTCCCTTCCAAGGTATAAGAAAATTGTCATGTGTGGGAGTGTTTAGGAAAGCTATTGAGAGCTTCAAGTGTTCTTTTACTTTGTTACATAATCTATCCAAGAACTCAATGTTTGTGCATCTTGAAAATTGTAAGATATTTGACAATGTGTGTGGATTAAATAAAGTAATTTTGTTAACAATAATTATACCTTTTAAGTAAGACAGGGCAGACTAAAGGAATAATTTTCACCTCTCTTCTTTTCACAGCAGTACAAAGACTGTAATTTACATGATTATTGGTACCACTAAGTCAGACAAAAACTGACCTAGCCAGATGAATATTATAATACTACAGATGTTCTAATATATATATATAAGTTGATTGTTTATTTTTGTTTGTTTATTGGGTTTATCGTCCCACCAACAGTATTTCAGTTATCTGGAGACTGTGTCCACTTGAAGCAGATATAGTGCTGCCTTCACTGTGTATAGCATGCCGTGAACACCTGGCATAATACCACACCCAGTCACATAATCCTGACACTGGGCCAACCAGTCGTGGAACTACCCTTATATTTGCTTGAGCGTTAGCAAGGGAGCTATACCACTACCATTTTTAACGACTTTGGTATGTCGCGGTCCGGGATCGAACCCGGGGCCACCCATACCTGGAGCCAACGCTCTACCGATTGCGATACCAGGTCCGGTAATATATAAGTTGAATTTTATATATCATTAGGATTAAAATATTAAGGGAACATTAGAATTTAAAAAAAAAACACACACACAAGGGGACAATATATATCTTATATAATTTTAACATTTAGCGACTGTTCTGTGAAGGTTCAGTAACACCTAGGACCACACGATCCACACTTCTTGTCATTACTGAGCCAATCAGCTTACCGTTCAGATCTGACGTATACATGACATAAGTTAAAGCATGAGAGGTTTAGATTTTGTTTAACTAAAATGACCGAAACATATTTAAAAAGCACTGCAACACTTTTGACGCCAAAACACACAACATGTCATAATTCACAAGGAAAAAGAAATATTTGTACAGCAACAGATAAAAAAATATTTGGATGAAAAGCTTTTTTACAAATTACTTTATGATCTGATTAATAATTTTATATGATAACCATTAATTATTAGGCTAAGCCAACTTTGTCCAAGGTGTGTTTTTTTTTTCATTAGAAAGTTATGTTGCTAATTTTGGACACCTGTGACAAAGTAACTTGATGCATGAAGGATTATTGTTATTGTTTGTGATAAGGAGGACAAAAATAATTTATTTATTTGGGTTTTATGGCACACCGACACTTAACAGGTCATATGGCACAGAATACAAAGTTTAATGTGAATAGAGCATAATAAGGTTAAAACTAAACTATGTAAGTAAAATATAGAAAAATATAAAAAAAAACTATCAGGTTAAAAAAAAAAGTAAATTATAATTGAAAACAGGTCAATATATTAAACGGTTAAAAAATGTACAACGGTTGGTAAAAAAACAGTTTAAAAATTTATACTTATTAAGTATACTAATCTCGTTTAAGAAGCAAACAAGTTTAGAATCCGATACTGTCCTAAATAGTTCATACATGTTATTGACATTAACAGAGGACAAAAATAAACAAAATGTAAATCTGCAATGCTTTTTATTTATCCATATTAACATAAACAAAATAGTGCATTGAAGAGACTGCAAGCTGGCATAAGATCGGAATATAAGGCAGGTTCATCCAAAACTTAAATCGGATTAATATGTTTCAAATAATCAATAAAATTATATCTCTTGCATAACCCTTGTAAATCTTTGTTTATACATTTTAACATTACAAAAAAAACATCATCAGGACATTTATTTACTTTCTGAGTGAGATCGAAAGTGTAAGATGATGTGAAGATTTCAAGATTTGTAAATGTAATTAGGTAATACAAGTAAAAATTCAGTTAATAGATCTTACTCTGTGTTCTGGTAGACATTGGTGATATTGTAAAGGTAAACATGCCACATTTGATTTGATTGTAATACTTAACTGGTTCCTGATTTCGATACCTGTCCCATCCCTACAAAATCCCATATTTGAGTGCTATACCTGAATTACAAAAATATCTATATTTGTACCCATATTACAACTAGAACTTCGCAAGTCGGATGTGTCGCCTGACGAAAATTTTGTTAGTCGACATAAAAAAATGTTAATTAGTTTTTTGTTGTACAGATATTAGCAATGTTATGCCCTTTGCAAGAAATGCACTAAAATCAATCAAATGGGAATAACTAAAAAATGGAAGAAGGTAGAGTTACCCTTTATGTGCACTGTACTTTGAGTCATTGCCAGAAACATGCATACCAAGTTTGGAGTCATTTGGACCTACGGTGACAAAGTTAGGCTCCGGACAAGAAATGCTCTATAAAATCAATCAAAGGGGAATAACTAAAAAACAGAAGAAGGTAGAGTTTCTTTTCTTGTGCACTGCACTTTGAGTCATTGCCAGAAACATGCACACCAAGTTTGGAGTCATTTGGACCTACAGTGACAAATTTACACTCCAGACAAGAAATGCTTTATAAAATCAAAGGGGAATAACTAAAAAACAGAAGAAGGCAGAGTTACCGTTCTTGTGCACTGCACTTTGAGTCATTGCAAGAAACATGCATACCAAGTTTGGAGTCATTTGGACCTACGGTGACAAAGTTAGGCTCCGGACAAGAAATGCTCTATAAAATCAATCAAAGGGGAATAACTAAAAAACAGAAGAAGGTAGAGTTTCTTTTCTTGTGCACTGCACTTTGAGTCATTGCCAGAAACATGCATACCAAGTTTGGAGTCATTTGGACCTACGGTGACAAAGTTAGGCTCCGGACATGGAAATCCGAATGCCAACGCCGACGACAAAGTAATCCCTATATGTCGCCTTTTCAGGCGACACAAAAATACCCTTATTTGTGTACTATACCCGTATAACGGCATAACAAAAATAATAATATCCACATTTGTGTACAACTCCCATTACAAAATACCCATATTTGTGTACTATACACATATTACAAAATACCCTTATTTGTGTACTTTACCCATATTACAAAATACTCATATTTGTGTACTATACACATATTACAAAATACCCTTATTTGTGTACTTTACCTATATTACAAATTACCCAATATTTGTGTACTATACCCATATTACAAAATACCCATATTTGTGTACTATAGCCATATTACATTCCATATTTGAGTAATATACCCGTATAACAATAATTCCCACACTTGTGTACTATAACCATATTACAAGAATACCTATATCTGTGAACTATACCCCTATTACAAAATACAATTAATCTGTGTTATATACCCATATTACAAAAATATCCATAACTGTGTAATATACCAACATTAATGTGTAAAAAATATGTTTAATTATAAAAGTTAAAAACAAAAATTAGTATCTTCTTGCATAAACAGTAAGGATTCTAGCCCGCTAGATATCTCAGAATGGAAGAGTGGTTCCATCATACTGCAAGAATTTTCCAGTCTGGTCATCGCCGTGGAATTTTGCAAACTCTTTAAGCATGGAGGTTACACTAGTGGCTGTGTCAAGCAAAGCACCTGGCCCGCCCAAAAAAGTTTTCACCCAACCAGGATGGATCATATTAACCAGGATTCCTTCAGCTTTTAATTCAATGCTGAGGCATTTTGACACCATATTCGAGGCAGCCTAGAAATAGATAAAAATGTATTAAAAATGGTATCCAAAAGTTTGCCTATATAAAAAATATGTAACAATATCTTACTTTAATATTGGGGAATATGGGCATCATTTTTGCATAAACCCATTCTAAATTCTTAAAAAAGATGTCTTGAACACGATCTGTATTGTTAGGCAGTAATAATTGCGGGGAAAAAAACACTCTAAATGTTCATTGTTTCTGACTCTATAAAAAGCGTGATAGTTGTCTCTGCTAAACATAGAAATCAACGTCCAAGCAGATTACTGATTGACTCTATAGAATGATAACCAAAGTAAATAGTTGCATGGTTGCTAAGTTTAAAAATAGCTATCTCTGCAGTGTGGCTCAGATAGGCAACACCTGTTTGCAAGGACGTGTAGTGATTTATGCTCCTCTATTCACACAGATCTAGAGCATCAATAAAGAGCATTTTTGCAGGACCTTATGACATATTCGATGGAAACAATTTTTGGTCCAAAACTGTCTGAAACCACCTTTATAGGAGAATAATAGATACAAGGACACTTTATGCTTCATGATTATGGAGTTCCATAATTATTGTATCATTGTGGTTTAAACCTATTTATTAAAAAGCGATTGTGAAAAAAAGTTCCTTCAACTTGAGTTCATCCCTCTAAACTACTCACAACTGGAGTAGAACCAGTATCCAGGTTGCAAATACCAGCACAATGAGCAGTAACAAGTCAAGGGCTCACACTGGATAGTTATCTGGTGGATTCTGAAGCACAGCTGTAAATTATGTAAATCATGCATGGCAGCCACATTGTGAACAGATGTTGCATCATAGTAAAATCAGGATGAAAAAGAGGAATGTAGCAACTTTACTGGTTTATTTGTTAACAAAGGCTTTGTAGCTCAATTAGGAAAGCAACCTGTCAGCGCTGTTGGTAACATCTGTTATATGAACCATGGCTGAGAACCATTTGTATCTGCTTCTGTTACTTGCACAAAAAGTCATTTGGCAGGCAGAAAAGAACGAAGCCTTTGAGGTACAATAGGGTAGATCGGTGAAATGGAAATTGTCTCCCTTGTTAGTTAATATCTGAGGCATTCCAAACAGTAGAGAGGTCCTTTCAGTTGAAATTCTTGGACTTTACCGCCTGTTCTTTTGTAGATATTGCAATGACAAACAATGACATTTCTTACTTTTGCATAAATATAAGCTTAAAAACCATTTAAACACTTACAGAGATTTGTTATTTCATAAAGAAAATGGAAGTGTCTGTTGATGATGGTTAATCTGGATATTACAAGAAAGGCAGAAAAGTCAACATACACTCCAAAGAGCACAAGCATAAAAACCGAGTAAAACAAATGAAAGGACCTACTTGCATTTAGAGAATATTCAGGGGAGACTATTTATTAATGTCTCTCATTGTTGAAATCCCGATACCAGGCCAAAATAAAAGATTTGGTACATCCAAGTGAGTAAATTATACATTCATTCAACAATGCAAACTTCATGCAACAAAGCAACATTACCAGCAAGTTAAAAAGTATATAGATGGTTTCCATGTGATGTCATCGACACTGATAAGACAGTTTAAGGCAGCCATCTTTGTGGGCAGAAGCTAATGCAGGCCGAAATCGGGAAATATGTGCTGTATTAAATTCACCACTGTGCATTAATTTTTCAGTCTATTTTATTGAATTTTACATCAAATTTAACAGCTTTTATAAAGTATTTTAAATAACAAAACTATATTTTGATAGTTTAAAAGTTTAAAGATATACAACGGAAAATGATACACTGTTCATTTTGTTTTAAGTATGAGCCAATAGTTTTTTTTTGTTTCTGTGTATTAATTCTGTGTGCATTTATCAATTGTAAAAATATTACATTCTAAAAATATGAATTTCAAGCCATTGGGGTATAACTTTTAATTTTCAGACCACAAATGAAGAAATTACAAGAAAATAAAATTTACCCTTCTTTACACTTCATATGAAAATCCCTTGAAGTTACCATCAAAGATGGCTGCCAAGTTACGGAATTTTCACTGATGTGGAAACTATCTATTAACACAATAAAGAAGACATTAACAAACCCTTGAAGCCCTATAAGCATATTGACTGCTGACTGTGGTCTCTGTGATAGATGCCATAATGGTAGAAATGTTAATGACAGCTGCTTTGTTTACAGACAGACTTGTTATGTTACTGTTCTTCGCAGCTTGTCGCAACAGAGGAAGGAATGCCTGAAAGTATATTTTTTAAATTGTGGTCGATTTGTGTTAAATAATTAAATGTCAACATTGGGATATCTTTAGGTTATAGACGATAAATATTTGCTTGGTCTAAAAGCAAAGCATCACAATTATGGTCATTTCAGTGTCAACCAGCCAGTAATTGTGCAGAAATAAACTACCAAGTCATCTGGTTGACCTCACCATATTTAGTTTTGGCATGACTGGATCTCAAGTCCACTTAGAACCCCAGGTCAAAGGGTAAATGTCCTTGTATGAAAATGGAGAAGTCATCACATGTTTTTCAGTCATATCATTCTGCCATAAGAGTGAGTTTGAGTCCCATGGGACAAGAATGTTTAAAATGAGGAAAAAAGGAGATAGTTACCATCATAAATGTTAGTAGAAAGTTGGAAGCCAGAGAATTTACATGTACAAACTTTAGTTTTCAAACATTAATGTTAGTAAGTTTTTTTTTTAATCTTTGAAAAATTATTTTGCTGACCATTATTTTTAAATAAAAGTATTTTTGGCGATTATTTTACATGGCTTTGATTACTACTGACATATTGTAAAATAATATAGAAAGTTTCCCCTACAATTTTGTAATTTATTGCAAAACTTTGTTTAAAAAATACAGTACATAGCAATATCATTTGTCCCTGCCCTGCCATAAGACAGTCTTAAAGCCCTGTTCAATGAAAAATCCATGAAAAATATATATTGTTACCTTGGTAACCATTAAAGTTCCAGCACAGTTGACAGAGAAAATGTTGATCATCACTTGTCTGCTGACATCCTCAAGGTTATACGTGCTACCCATCCCTGCATTGTTGATAAGGCAGGCCAGACCAGCACCAGCCAATCTGTCTTCAACTACCTTTACTGCAGCATCTATTGTTGAATCGTCATTTAGATCTGTGAATTGAGGTAATAATTCAAGTAATTTTGCTGATGAAATATTTACTAACAAGAAATATTGTAACTTGTGTTTACCCCCATCATTAAGCAATCCTAAATTTGAGATATGTGCTAACAAAATACATGAAAAATGGTAACAAGACATATTGCAATTGACTGTCGCAATCAGTAAAGGTCCTGATCTTCCCGGTGTTTTTTTTTATAATCGTGAGGCTATGTTCTGTCTCAACAAATAAAGTGTTGCATTTACTGTAATAACATGCTATAAGCATCTGGCAGGATTCCGCAACGAGTCACATTATTCAGGTCCACAGTGGAAACAAAGCCTATTTGGTTTAAATTGTTTTGTTTGTAAGATACATTGCAACAACACAGTAATAGCCATTATATCAAAGTCCAACTATGACTGAACAATTCTAAACAAATATTTTGGGTAAAACCGCTGACACACAGCAGGTCAGCTAGAAAAACTCCCTACCAGCTTTTTGTCCTGCTCTGGATGCAACTATAACAACCGTTTATTAGTTGAGAGTATGAAGGAAAAGATGATTTATCTTAGTTAAGGAAAATACCACCTACTATATCTTGGTTGTGGACAGTACCACCTACTATATCTTGGTTGTGGACAGTACCACCTACCATATTTATCTTGGTTGGGGACAGTACCACCTACCATATTTATCTTGGTTAAGGACAGTACCACCTACCATATTTATCTTGGTTAAGGACAGTACCACCTACCATATTTATCTTAGTTAAGGACAGTACCACCTATCATATTTATCTTGGTTGGGGACAGTACCACCTACCATATTTATCTTGGTTAAGGACAGTACCACCTACCATATTTATCTTAGTTAAGGACAGTACCACCTACCATATTTATCTTGGTTAAGGAAAATACCACCTACTATATCTTGGTTGTGGACAGTACCACCTATCATATTTATCTTGGTTAAGGAAAATACCACCTACTATATCTTGGTTGTGGACAGTACCACCTACCATATTTATCTTGGTTAAGGAAAATACATGTACCACCTACTATATCTTGGTTGTGGACAGTACCACCTACCATATTTATCTTGGTTAAGGACAGTACCACCTACCATATTTATCTTAGTTAAGGACAGTACCACCTATCATATTTATCTTGGTTGGGGACAGTACCACCTACCATATTTATCTTGGTTAAGGACAGTACCACCTACCATATTTATCTTGGTTAAGGACAGTACCACCTACCATATTTATCTTAGTTAAGGACAGTACCACCTATCATATTTATCTTGGTTGGGGACAGTACCACCTACCATATTTATCTTGGTTAAGGACAGTACCACCTACCATATTTATCTTGGTTGTGGACAGTACCACATACCATATTTATCTTGGTTGGGGACAGTACCACATACCATATTTATCTTGGTTGGGGACAGTACCACATACCATATTTATCTTGGTTAAGGACAGTACCACATACCATATTTATCTTGGTTGTGGACAGTACCACCTACCATATTTATCTTAGTTAAGGACAGTACCACATACCATATTTACCTTGGTTGGGGACAGTACCACCTACCATATTTATCTTAGTTAAGGACAGTACCACATACCATATTTATCTTGGTTAAGGACAGTACCACCTACCATATTTATCTTGGTTGTGGGCAGTACCACCTACCATATTTATCTTAGTTAAGGACAGTACCACATACCATATTTATCTTGGTTAAGGACAGTACCACCTACCATATTTATCTTGGTTGGGGACAGTACCACCTACCATATTTATCTTGGTTGGGGACATTACCACCTTCCATATTTATCTTGGTTAAGGACAGTACCACCTACCATATTTATCTTAGTTAATGACAGTACCACCTATCATATTTATCTTGGTAGGGGACAGAACCACCTACCATATTTATCCTGGTTCGGGACAGTACCACCTACCATATTCATCTTGGTTGGGGACAGTACCACCTACCATATTTATCTTGGTTGGAGACAGTACCACATACCATATTAATCTTGGTTAAGGACAGTACCACATACCATATTTATCTTGGTTGTGGACAGTACCACCTACCATATTTATCTTAGTTAAGGACAGTACCACATACCATATTTATCTTGGTTAAGGACAGTACCACCTACCATATTTATCTTGGTTGGGGACAGTACCACCTACCATATTTATCTTGGTTAAGGACAGTACCAACTACCATATTTATCTTGGTTGGGGACAGTACCACATACCATATTTATCTTGGTTAAGGACAGTACCACCTACCATATTTATCTTGGTTGTGGACAGTACCACCTACCATATTTATCTTAGTTAAGGACAGTACCACATACCATATTTATCTTGGTTGGGGACATTACCACCTACCATATTTATCTTGGTTAAGGACAGTACCACCTACCATATTTATCTTAGTTAATGACAGTACCACCTATCATATTTATCTTGGTAGGGGACAGAACCACCTACCATATTTATCCTGGTTCGGGACAGTACCACCTACCATATTTATCTTGGTTGGGGACAGTACCACCTACCATATTTATCTTAGTTAAGGACAGTACCACCTACCATATTATCTTGTTTCGGGACAGTACCACCTACCATATTTATCTTGGTTTGGGACGGTACCACCTACTACCTTTATCTAAGTCTAAATGCTTACCTTCTGTAGGGTAAGGATATCAAGATTTGAGCAACAGGATCGCAGTTTCTACAAACATGTGAATTCTCCCACTGCTGGAGGGAGAGTCCTCATTTTATGGTTCAAAGTTATTTTAAAATGAGGGGTGTTTTACACATTTTCAGAAATCTCCCTACTTGGAAACAGATACCTTCCTTCTTTGTTTATATGAAAATAACAAAACTTCCACTTTGCAAGCAAAAATCTCCCACTTGGCTGCATAAAAAGTTCACATGTATGTGTCTAGACAAAACTCACCAATTTTCAACACAGTTACACTCCTATTCTGGGCTGCTACTTCTTGAAGGTCCTGCAACAGCAACACAAGAACATGTAATACATTCAGTGTTTAGGCTAGAACTTCAAAGCAGTGGACCAATTTGACCATCACTTCTGAAAACAGTGGGCCCATTTTATAATCAGTGGCTCATTTAAAAAGATGGGGGAAAAACCCCTCACCAAAATGGGTTTTAGTAGCAGACATTGTGAAAAACGTCATGAGGTTTCGGAACACACAATCACTTTACTTATGTACCACATCACTTAACGTAAAGCGTCTATTAATTATGAACAGCAAAGTTGTCAGTCGTACCGGAAGTCATTAGTGCATATTAAGTCAATCCAATAAAGACATTTCAAGGTCAACAGGCAATGCCGATTCGCTCTGTTTTTAGCAGAAACTAATTTGTGTACAAGCTCGGCTTAGAATTACGATTGACTGATACAAAAATAGAAGTACTTTTTTCCGTTTTATTTATTCTTTACTTTTATAAGTACCGTCTCCAGATAACTGAAATACTGTTCGTGGGACGATAAACCCAATAAACAAACTTTTATAAGTGTGCACCAAATTGATCCATTCAGTTAAAAAATGTGCGCCAACTATAAGAGCCAATCCTGCAAAGGCGTGCTCTAGCCTAAATGCTGTACATTGGTCTGAATATCATTGTGAATATTGATGTGGTAATGCAACATGCTAGGGTATTTTTAATATATCAATTGTTTCATCATTTCTTGCAGGACTGATATCAAAGTGAAATGAAGAATGCCTGTTAACAAAACTTAATGTATCAAGTAGATGTGAGGTTAAAAGAGTAGCAGAATACATTAAACTACCAGTATGCCACAAAGTGTACTGAAACTGACGATTGACTGTTTCATGTTTTTAGAAATACATCGCAGCAACACAATTAAGGTCATTATAGAGACAACCAACTATTTTGGTGGAGGAAGACCCCAGATAAATGTCTGGGTAGAACCTTTAACACATAACAGGTCAGCTGTAAAACGTTCCCACATTAGGTCCATTGCCCTGACCAGGACTCGAACCCATGCAGTAAGAGGCAAGCAGTCAGAGGATTTACAGGTCAGTGACTCCTCAAGAAAAGACGAATATTGATCATAAACAGTCAGAATCAGCAATCATTGATTATGATTTCTAAAAAAAAAATGATTTTAACTGTTTATATAGAAATTATGCCCTTCAAAATAAAAAAATCACAGAAAACTCATCAGCCCTCAACAAGGTTGAATCACATTTATAACATAATTTTTCGGAGGAATAACAGAGTATAAGATGCAATTATAAAAAATGTAAATATATAAAATATTCTCATTTTCTAACATTAGGTCATTATGATATTGATTATATAAGAGATCACTGATAAGTTATGTTTATCCAAATATCTGTCATAATTGATAACAATTATGCTACAGGTTGCACAACACTACCTTAGCCTGATCTGGATCCCTGCAGCCAGCAAACACATGGGTGGGGGCAGGGTTCAAGCTGAGGAGCTGTTTAATAAACTCCAGACCAATCCCCCGGTTGGCTCCAGTAACAAGAACACTAGCAGGAGAGAACATTTCTTGGCCTAGACAAATAAATATTCTAAAGTGAATATATTATCTTAGGGAATTTTTATCTTTATCAATTACTGTTACTGTAAAAAGCTTTTAAATAAGTATATATTTTAAAGTAAGAACTTAACAGATTTAAGAAAAACACAATACCAAAAAATGCATTTGTGTTTATATGTGATTATATGCTAAAAACCAAAAATATATGCAAAGAGAAATTAACTACTGATAAAATAAGCAAATGAACGTACCTGTAGTTAAGATTCTTGAAGGTGAACTGGGAGTTCACAATCTTCACCGAGACTGTGACCTGATGCCCTGATTTAGGACACAAAGGCTTCATGCCTATCTTTCGAAAGCTATCTAATGTGAACTTATAATCTTGAGATATTGAAACTGCTGAAATTGATATTGTTTGCTTGTTGGACTTATTGCTCTGTCATCACTCTTACAAATATCTGGAGACAGACTTCACTGAAAGGAGATATAGTGCTGCCTTTACTGTGATGGGATGCTGTGAACACCTTGCATTATATCACACGCAGTCGCATTATTAAGAAACACCTACCGATTACATAGTTAGGTCTGCTGAAAGCCACGGTATATTGTATTTAGGATTGTAGGGGCTTTGAAAAGTGATGATGAAGGTGCTGATGGTGAATGTGACGTTACTGATGGTGTTGATAGTTAAGGTGATGCTTCTGATGGTGCTGATGGTGAAGGTGATGCTACAGGTGGTGCTGATGGTGAAGGTGATGCTACAGGTAGTGCTGATGGTGAAGGTGATGCTACTGATGGTGCTGATGGTGAAGGTGATGCTACAGATGGTGCTGATGGTGAAGGTGATGCGACAGATGGTGCTGATGGTAAAGGTGATGCTACAGATGGTGCTGATGTTGAAGGTGGTGCTATAGATGGTGCTGATGGTGAAGGTCATGTTACAGAAGTTGCTGATGGTGAAGGTGATGCTATTGATGGTGCTGATGGTGAAGGTGATTCTACAGGTGGTGCTGATGGTGAAGGTGATGCTACTGATGGTGCTGATGGTGATGCTACAGATGGTGCTGATGGTAAAGGTGATGTTACAGAAGTTGCTGATGGTGAAGGTGATGCTATTGATGGTGCTGATGGTGAAGGTGATGCTACAGATGGTGCTGATGGTGAAGGTGATGTTACAGAAGGTGCTGATGGTGATGGTTATGCTTTTGACGGTGCTGATTGTGAATGTGATGTTACAGATGGTGCTGATGGTGAATGTGATGTTACTAATGGTGAAGGTGAAGCTACTGATGATGCTAAAGGTGAAGGTGATTTTACTGATGGTGCTGATGGAGATTTTTAGAATAAATGTTGTTGCTTTCGACACTGAACAAGTGAGCAATCCTCAGCACCATTATAAGCATATAATGTGATATATGTATTTCATTGGACAATGTTTAAAATAAATTGTTTATAGTCACTATGACTTAATTGAGAGGTTTTAGTGGGGACTGTAGGAAATTATGATGAAAAATAATTTTGAAAAAGACAAAAAAATATGAGAAGGGAAAAAAATATGTAAAATGATGAAACACATTAGCTTGGACATCTGGCATGATACCACACCCAGTCATATTATCCTGGGCACTGGGCGGACCAGTTGTGGAACTACCCTTATATTTGCTTGAGCGTTAACAAGGGTTAGGGAGCTATACAACTATTATTTTTAATGACTTTGGTATGTTGCGGCTTGGGATCAAATCTGGGGGCCCTGCGCCTAGAGCGACTGCTCTACCTACTTCATAACACGTTCCAGTATATCCTGTGTATTTGTTACAGATAAGAACATTGGTCTGAAAGACACATCAGCCCTTGTATAGATAACTTAGATTTCCACCCACGCACATGTTTCCATATTAAGTAAACAAAAAATATCCTCAGTATATATCAAAGAGATAGTCGGATTGGCCAGAAAAAAACAGCCATGCATAGACCAGCTTATATTTCCACCTGAGCATAGGTTTCCATTAATTGTTGTTTGCATATATTGGGAAAGAAATTTTTTTTTTAAAAATCAGCAAAAAAGATTGTATTTTTATCATTCCCAATTTATGCAATTTTATGAAGATCGATTGGAAAACGGAGCAAAAAATAATCAAACTAACATATTATGTTCCAACTCGAAGGGAAGTAAGTGTTTGCTTATTTTGCCATATTTTTTTTAAAGAATTCGAACCAGTTTTCAAGATATGTAGCTAAAGGTTTATGTCTTCGGATTGTCTGATTTCTAGAGTCAGTTAAAAAAAAACATTAAAACTATTAACCATTTGTCCAGATACACAATGCATTGCCACAATTTTAAACATTTTGTTCTGGGAGGTGGGGGATGGGGGTGCATGCTCCTCTGGACCCTAGTTTAATGTCATATTCAGTCTTCGCTCCGCACCCGCCCAAGCTGAAAAGTTCCGGATCCGGGCCTAGATTCTATCAATTTTTTGGGGAATGGAGCACATTTCTTTCACATAATTACTTTTGTTTCATTTTACTTATAATATGCTGATGTTTAGTTAAATTATCAATATACCGGTGTACTAAATAGATCTCGTGCTTATAATATGAAAACATTTACTGCTCCATAACCTACTGGGCTTGAAATTCTTTAGCCTTGACAGAATGACATAGAAAAAAAACAAATTTTCGCGATATTTCGTAATGACAGTTTTTAATACATCGTTGAATGCATTTTTACAAGACATTTTTACAAGAATAACACACGTACTTATTTTAAACATACCTTGTAAACACAAATATTGCCAAATTTGCACCTTATTTGTTGAACACTTGTCCGACTGTCTTTTACCAGTTTTCGGTTAGCAGAAGTTATGTCCCTTGTGACAAACACTATCTTAGGCTGTGCATCAAGAAGGAATCGAAGCAATTTTCGGGAGTGTGTTGTAAATCTCTTACCAACATGGGCCCAAATGTGCCACAGGGCCCACGCTGGGGTGGAGTGGCGGGTAGTTTTCGTACCGTTTTCTGCACCATATTCTTCATTTCTTTTGATGTGAAAATTGATCAGTTGATTATAGGAAGTTTCGCAATAAGTATCATGGAGTACCCGGTTTCGACGCAATAAGTAAAGATGTAGGCCTTTGCATCAATTTTGGTTCTATCACATATGGCTTGAAGGTTGCGGAAAACCGCGTGATCTACGTTGAAAAACTTAACTAAAGTTCATATATTAGTTCCGTATTAAAGTGTCCCAGACAGTTAAATAAAGTTGCTTATTTATACTTTTAAATATTTATCGTATGTATAAAAGTTACACAACATTTTGTTATTTGAAATATTATATCAGATGTCGCAGAATTCAAACCAAAGTTAGATTTGTTTATTTTTAATAGGGTGTCAGATTGTGAGATTGTGTGTGAGTCTGACAAGGATTTGTTGCTGTAAGTGCAGAATGAAAAGTTTATCAAAACAAATTAGTGGGACAAAGAGGGGTCAGATCTTGGAATGGGAGTGTCTGGGTTGTGTCTGGGTCAGAGTATGTCAATGTGCATGTGAGAAGTGCGAGTCAGTTCAGCTCGGTTCCTAGTGAGAATAACATCGTTGACTCGGGGTATATGATTCCTTTGGTTGTGGGCCACATTGATGGTCAAAAGTTAGAAAAGTGTCCATCGTGGCAAAAGAAAGAAAGGCATAAGGAAAGAGTCACATTGTGACAAAATTATTGGAAAGGAATCCCATGAGTACTGAGATCCGCCTGGGGATAAGAAAAGGGGTAGATAGACCCATAATAGATTCATCCTTGGAAGGCCGAAGGGGATTTGTAGATCCATAACAGACCCATCCTGGGAAGACCTAGTCTAAGATAGAGTCAACCTTACTCATTACTTTATATTTTGAGGAATGCGTTCCGATATACATTTTTCACAATATAATCTTTATCAACCGTCGAATTATAGTGTTTATTATTTGACTTGTTGTATTGTTTTTATTTGCTTCATATAGTTTTTTCTGTTTATTATATAAAGATGTTAAATTATTGGCCAGTACTACCGGTATATAAAAGCGAAATAAAACTGTACACACCAGGCACGGTTAAACCTTGTAAGTTAATTCTTAGCAGTCTCCGAGGTTCATGTAACTCTTATGCTGCATGAATTGACTAGACTTGGGTAAATAGTGTAGATCCAGATCAGCCAGTCCCTGATGGGCTTTGTCCAAACAGGAGCAAGTGTAGATCCATATCGGCTAGCCCTGATGGGTACTGTCTAACTACGAGATAGTGTACATCCGGATGAGCCAGCCCCTTATGGGCATTGTCCAATCAGGAGCTAGTGTAGATGTAGATCAGCCAGCCACTGATGGGCACTGTCCAATCATGAGTAGAGAAGATCGACATTGTCCAATCAGGAGCTAGTGTAGATCCAGATCAGCCAGACCCTGATGGGTATTGTCCAATTAGAAGCTAGTGTAGATCCAGCCAGCCAGCCCCTTATGGGCATTGTCCAATCAGGAGCTAGTGTAGATCCAGCCAGCCAGCCCCTTATGGGCATTGTCCAATCAGGAGCTAGTGTAGATCCAGCCTGCCAGCCCCTTATGGGCATTGTCCAGTCAGGAGCTAGTGTAGATCCAGATCAGACAGCCCCTGATGGGCACTGTCCAATCAGGAGTAGAGTAGATCGAGTCAGCCACTGATGGGCATTGTCCAATCAGGAGCTAGAGTAGATCGAGTCTGCCCCTGATGGGCACTGTCCAATCAGGTGCTAGAGTAGATCCAGTCAGCCCCTGATGGGCATTGTCCAATCAGGAGCTAGAGTTGATCTAGCCATCCCCTGATGGGCATTGTCCAATCAGGAGCAAGAGTAGATCTAGCCAGCCAGCCCCCGATGGGCACTGTCCAATCAGGAGCTAGAGTAGATCCAGTCAGCCCCTGATGGGCATTGTCCAACCAGGAGCTAGAGTAGATCCAGTAAGCCAGTCGCCGATGGGAACTGTCTAATCAGGAGCTAGAGTAGATCCAGTCAGCCAGCCCCTGATGGGCACTGTCTAATCAGGAGCTAGAGTAGATCCAGTAAGCCAGCCCCCGATGGGAACTGTCCAACCATGAGCTATTGTAGATCCAGATCAACCAGCCCCCGATGGGCACTGTCCAACCAGGAGCTTGAGTAGATCCAGTCAGCCATCCCATGATGGGTACTGTCCAACCAGGAGCTAGAGTAGATCCAGTCAGCCATCCCCTGATGGGCATTGTCCAACCAGGAGCTAGAGTAGATCCAAGCAGCCAGCCCCCGATAAGAACTGTCTAATCAGGAGCTAGAGTAGATCCAGTCAGTCCCTGATGGGGACTGTCCAACCAGGAGCTAGAGTAGATCCAGTAAGCCAGCCCCGATGGGAACTGTCTAATCAGGAGCTAGAGTAGATCCAGTCAGCCAGCCCCTAATTGGCACTGTCCAACCATGAGCTAGAGTAGATCCAGTCAGCCAGCCCCTGATGGGAACTGTCTAATCAGGAGCTAGAGTAGATCCAGTCAGCCAGCCCCTGATGGGCACTGTCTAACCATGAGCTAGAGTAGATCCAGTCAGCCAGACCCTGATGGGCACTGTCTAATCAGGAGCTAGAGTAGATCCAGTCAGCCAGCCCTGATGGGCACTGTCCAACCAGGAGCTATTGTAGATCCAGATCAACCAGCCCCCGATGGGCACTGTCTAATCAGGAGCTAAAGTAGATCCAGTCAGCCATCCCCTGATGGGCACTGTCCAGTCAGGAGCTAGAGTAGATCCAAGCAGCCAGCCCCCGATGGGCACTGTCTAATCAGGAGCTATTATAGATCCAGTCAGCCAGCCCCTGATGGGCACTGTCCAACCAGGAGCTAGAGTAGATCCAATCAACCAGCCCCTGATGGGCACTGTCTAATCAGGATCTAGAGTAGATCCAGTCAGCCATCCCCTGATGGACACTGTCCAGTCAGGAGCTAGAGTAGATCCAGTCAGCCAGCCCCTGATGGACACTGTCCAATCAGGAGCTAGAGTAGATCCAGTCAGCCAGCCCCTGATGGGCACTGTCTAATCAGGAGCTAGAGTAGATTCAGTCAGCCAGACCCTGATGGGCATTGTCTAATCAGGAGCTAGAGTAGATCCAGTCAGCCAGCCCTGATGGGTACTGTCCAACCAGAAGCTATTGTAGATCCAGATCAACCAGCCCCCGATGGGCACTCTCTAATCAGGAGCTTAAGTAGATCCAGTCAGCCATCCCCTGATGGGCACTGTCCAGTCAGGAGCTAGAGTAGTTCCAAGCAGCCAGCCCCCGATGGGCACTGTCTAATCAGGAGCTATTATAGATCCAGTCAGCCAGCCCCTGATGGGCACTGTCCAACCAGGAGCTAGAGTAGATCCAATCAGCCAGCCCCTGATGGGCACTGTCTAATCAGGATCTAGAGTAGATCCAGTCAGCCATCCCCTGATGGACACTGTCCAGTCAGGAGCTAGAGTAGATCCAGTCAGCCAGCCCCTGATGGACACTGTCTAATCAGGATCTAGAGTAGATCCAGTCAGCCAGCCCCTGATAGGCACTGTCTAATCAGGAGCTAGAGTAGATTCAGTCAGCCAGACCCTGATGGGCATTGTCTAATCAGGAGCTAGTGTAGATCCATTCAGCCAGCCCCCGATGGGCACTGTCTAATCAGGAGCTAAAGTAGATCCAGTCAGCCATCCCCTGATGGGCACTGTCCAGTCAGGAGCTAGAGTAGATCCAAGCAGCCAGCCCCCGATGGGCACTGTCTAATCAGGAGCTATTATAGATCCAGTCAGCCAGCCCCTGATGGGCACTGTCGCACCAGGAGCTAGAGTAGATCCAATCAGCCAGCCCCTGATGGGCACTGTCTAATCAGGATCTAGAGTAGATCCAGTCAGCCATCCCCTGATGGACACTGTCCAATCAGGAGCTGGAGCAGATCCAGTCAGCCAGCCCCTGATGCGCACTGTCCAATCAGGAGCTAGAGCAGAACCAGTAAGCCAGCCCCTGATGGGCACTGTCCAATCAGGAGCTAGTTGCTTACTCGTAACCGCACAACTTTGGAAACCACTTAAACCACGTCGCTTACGAATTAACCCAACAGCGAAGCTAGTTTGAAGAGCCTGTGTTTCTACCTCTGTGGACGTTACACAGGAACCTCCTTTACAAGGAATTGTAATTGTTACTGTTATAAACACGTTTGCTGGATAACCAGACTCGTGACATATATTAAAGTTATTCAACTGAACAAATAGTGGACTTTGAAGCGACATTTACTTCTCCAAGAGAAATTACAGCCTTACAGCTGTCGCCTTTCTTAGATTTTATTTGTTAAATGGAATCGAACCTGCGACCTTCTGATTAGTGGTAGGACACCTAATCTTTAACAACACGTATCGTGTCAAGCGTTGTTGCACGCAGGGGCGGTTCCAGAAAATTGTGGTTTTGGTGCGGTGGGGAGGAATGAATAAAGATCCATTCAACAATATCGCAGTATTCGCGAATCATACAAAGATGTAACATTATTACAAGTTGAAGTTACCTACAAAGACTGTACAGCTTCCAAGTTGAAATTACCTGCATACAATTTGAAAGAAAGTATCGAGAAAAGAAACATGAAATACTGGATATACATACAGTTAGGGACTCTAACTTCGACCTAAGCAGTCAACAGACAAAATTAACTTTAAAAGCTTAGCACTATTTAAGCTTACATGTATGTGTTTTCACAATTTAACTCTTTTACCTGGTTGGTGTGTGTGGGGGGGGGGGGGGGAGCACACACACCACCGCCTACCCCCGGATACCCCATGGTTGCACATTTTCATTTATTTGTTTTATACCAGGAATAGATCTACCTGTTAAAATCCATTCGGTTAGATCTTCGAATCAGAAACAAATCAGTTGTGGTTTCAATGTTGCCATATATGTATACCGACCATACCCATGCCGGGTATTTTGCAATCGTTATCTTCATTTGACATCGGGTTGTCACGCCGTGTATTGCTAAATCTCCCGACTATTATTAGCTGACACGGGCCTATTGAGACGTTTATAATCCATGATTAACCCATGCACAGCCAACATATGTGTGTAGGGACTGTTTACGGAAATAAGTTTTACCTAAGATTTATTATATAAAAATGACTATTTCTACAAAGACGACACCATTGATATGTTTGGGATTTATTCTGCTCGTTTTTCTTGTCCATGGAGGTATGCTATCAGTAAAATCTTTGTCACTTAGATCTATTACAAAAAACTTATTATTTCGCTGTTGCTAGCTGTGTCAGTCTGTTTACAATAAGTCTATAGGAACACAGGCCTTATAAATAGTTACAACGCGAGATACGTCAAACATGAATAATTTACACGTCTTTTAAGTTTAATTTTTGATTCTTTAAGTAACGTCTTAAAAAGAGTTAATTTAATATGTACATGTTTTACCATCAAGTCATTTTAGTTTGTTTTTTCATACACTGTTTATCTGTTTACTATTAGTCTGTTTTGACCAATGCCTATATAGCTCAATCGGTAGAGCAATCCGCCAGTATTGGGAAGGTCTGCGGTTTGAATCCGGGTGGCTGCTCACTTTCCGCTCCGATTAATTTGGTGCCATGGCATTAAGCCTTAGCCTGCTTAGTTACATTAAGACTATTTTTGTTGTGAGACCTTCAAGTCTCATTGTAAAAATGTCAGTATTTAAACGAGAGGAAAGTGACTGTATAGCTGGATATATCGATTAAGGTAAAGCAAGTGCAATATACAGAATTTGAAAATTAACGCAACTAATACTTTAATGTTGACATGTATGCCAAGTTTCAAGAAAATTCTCCATCCAGTTTTGAATTTATGGATATTTTTCTTCTAAAACTGATACTGAAGGTGTCTCCTTTTTAGAAAAAAGAAGATTCGAAATATAACCTTAATTTATGTTTAGGAGAAATGTCTTGCTATTGAGTATCGTTTTGAAACGAATTATAACAACAGACAAACCAATCAAATATGTCACTTAATTGATTTGACTCGAACTATCACATTATTATAATTAATTTTTAATAAACCCAACACGTTGTAGGCTTATTTTCCTTTTTTTCTGCTGAGTGTATTTTATTAAAAGCTTTTGATAGCAAAACGATTTATTTTATAGTTGCCCAAAATGTTCTGAAGTATTATTGATTTGGAATTGGTTGATGCTGCAAAATATAAAAGAATTTCACCACATGTTTTATTTTTTTACTTTTTACACTTTGAATATATCAGGTTATAAATTTGTAATCAAATTTAGCACACATAATTCAATTAGAATTATTTTACAAAATAAAATTTAAAAACTTAACATGTTTTATTCTACATCTGGTAGAGTGATGCACAGAAAAAAAATCAAAGTGAAAAAAGTTGACCATTCGTGCCAATACTACTACTACTACTAATAATAATAATAATAATAATAATAACCTTATGTGACCTTCTACAGTAAAATTGACAGCATCCATGCACCAAAACAAGATTCGAAGCCCCCGTTTTGAAGCAATTTAACCCTAATTTTGACTCTTCAGTTGGAGATGCATCTGTTTTAAATAGAGAACCATCTGGCATATCCAGATGTTATTTGCGAGGGACAATAATTTAGGTTATCTTTACGGGGCAGCCTTAATCTACCTTTCTAAGGGCTAGAACAATGGGATTGCACTCATATCACACGACCATGACGATATTCGCCATATATCAGTTTACAAACAATTTATTTCGACACTCCGAACACGAATGCGCGTAACATGGTATAAACATAACAATGGCTATTCATATACGGACAACACGACTTTTGATTGCCCGACAACCCATAGAGATAAACAGTAAATGTGTGCGTGCGTGTGTCTCTCTCTGGTGTGTGTGTGAGTGTGTATGTGTGTGTGTGTGTGTGTGTGTGTGTGCGTGCGTGTGTCTCTCTCTGGTGTGTGTGTGAGTGTGTATGTGTGTGTGTGTGTGTGTGTGTGTGTATGTGTGTGTGTGTGTGTGTGTATGTCTCTCTCTGGTGTGTGTGTGTGTCTCTCTCTCTGGTGTGTGTGTGAGTGTGTATGTGTGTGTGTGTATGTGTGTGTGTGTGTGTGTGTGTGTGTGTGTGTGTGTGTGTGTGTGTGTGTGTGTGTGTGTGTGTGTGTGTGTGTGTGTGTGTGTGTGTATGTGTGTGTGTGTGTATGTGTGTGTGTGTGTGTGTGTGTGTGTCTCTCTCTCTGGTGTGTGTGTGAGTGTGTATGTGTGTGTGTGTGTGTGTGTATGTGTGTGTGTGTGTGTGTATGTGTGTGTGTGTGTGTGTGTGTATGTGTGTGTGTGTGTGTGTGTGTGTGTGTGTGTTGTGTGTGTGTATGTGTGTGTGTGTGTGGTGTTGTGTGTGTGTGTGTGTGTGTGTATGTGTGTGTGTGTGTGTGTGTGTGTGTGTATGTGTTTGTGTGTGTGTGTGTATGTGTGTGTGTGTGTGTGTGTATATGTGTGTGTGTGTGTGTGTGTGTGTGTGTGTGTATATGTGTGTGTGTGTGTGTGTGTGTGTGTGTGTGTGTGTGTGTGTGTGTGTGTGTGTATATATGTGTGTGTGTGTGTGTGTGTGTGTGTGTGTGTGTGTGTATGTGTGTGTGTGTGTGTGTGTGTGTGTGTGTGTGTGTATATGTGTGTGTGTGTGTGTGTGTGTGTGTGTGTAATTACGCATCTTCTTGAAGTGTTGATAAAATATACAACGAGAGTTGCGTCAGCATCGTACGGGTAATTATCACTAAATTAAGCACACCCTTTTGCTGATCTTTAAAGGTGGTATTCGACAGTTTGGACTTAAATCTATTTTTTCTCAAATAACCAAATAAGTCATTGTTACCTGAAAAGGTACTGCAAAATGCTGTTCATTGATGTATAAGTCACCACTCGTCATTGCTAACCGGTATTTCCTATCTGAGCCTCGCTGCAGAGATAGCTATTTTTATATTAGAAAACCACGTGACAACTTACTGTTGAGATCACGTTATACAGACATCCGGAGAATCCGCTCTGACGTCGATATCTATTTTCAGCAAAGACCACTATGTACAGTTATAAAGAATACACATTCAGAGTGACCTTTATCGCGATTAGTTCTGTCTAACAATTCAGTTAGCGTTCAAAGTCGTATGTTAAGACTAAATTATGCCCATATTTCCGAAAGCAGAAGTTCGATATTGTTATATGTATTTGATGTAGGCAAACTGTCGGATACCACCTTTAACGTAAAATATAGAAGATGAATAAAAAGTCCGAGATTGATACTCATTTTTATTTTAATATATCTGTATATCTATTGATTACAATATGTTAAAGTGCAGCACACGAACGTGTATATTAAACGTTAAGTCATGTTCATATACATGTAGAAATATCAGATATTTTATTTTAAACATTTAGGTATAGCGTTGGCTTGCGGATCGGGAGGTCGTGAGTTCGAACCCCGGCCTGGTCTAACCAAAAACATTAAAGTTGGTAGTAGTGGCTTCCCTCCTTACGCTCGGGGCTCAGGGGACAGCATTACGCCTGGCTCGTCGGTGTCAGTATAATGGACCGGCAGGGTTCAGTCCCTGGGCACCTCATAAGTGCCCCTGTGCTATAATGATAGAAATGTCGCTGCGCTGTATCGGCAAAAATGCCGGCTAATCCCCCAATCCCCTAAACATTCAGGCTTAACGGCCACATATTTGCGGTTGCTTATTTTGAAATATCACCTTGAACATGTTATTCGTTGTTAGCATGTGAAAAGACAGTTAAGGCAAAGTAAAATGCAGTTTTGAAATATCATGAGTATAACATACACATATAATGTCACATAAAATAAATAGCATTTTATATCTACACGTACATGTATACATAAAGGCCTATCTGTGGTTGTGCGCATGTGATTTCGGGTGCATGTGTGCGTGCGCAAGTGTGTGCGCGTGGATGTGTTCATCACTTTACTTATATCACATAAATACGTAAGACAGGCATGATCATTTAGCTTATATACAAATATATTTTCTACATCATATTCAAAAAATCTCGACAGTCCAATTTATGTTTGTCTAATGCTTATGTTCAAGCCAATAATAGACAGGCGTCGCAAAAAAACAACAACATCAATGGGCATTGGTGTGATATACGTATCATACATGTGTATTTTTAACGATCAAATATACAAATTTACAACGATCTACGTCTATACGAGAAAGTTAAAATGTTGACATTAAATGGATATTATTTTTGTCTTCAGGTGAATGTCGCAGGGGCGGGTCCAGTTCAGCACGTTACAGATCGGGACGCTACAGTGGCAGATACAGTGGCACTGGAGGGGGCGGTCTCGGGTATGTAGTTAGGGCCTACCAGTTATTACAGGGGCAGCTGCAGTAGCACTTGAGGGGAGGGGCGGTCTCTGGTATGTGGTTAGGACCTGTCAGTTATTACAGGGACAGCTGCAGTGGCACTGGAGGGGGCGGTCTCTTGTATGTGGTTTGGGCCTGTCAGTTATAACAGGGACAGCTGCAGTGGCACTGGAGGTGGCGGTCTCTGGTATGTGGTTAGGGCCTACCAGTTATTACAGGGGCAGCTACTGTGGCACTGGAGGGGGCGGTCTCTGGTATGTGGTTAGGGCCTACCAGTTATTACAGGGGCAGCTATTGTGGCACTGGAGGGGGTGGTCTCTGGTATGTGGTTTGGGCCTGTCAGTTATAACAGGGACAGCTGCAGTGGCACTGGAGGTGGCGGTCTCTGGTATGTGGTTAGGGCCTACCAGTTATTACAGGGGCAGCTACTGTGGCACTGGAGGGGGCGGTCTCTGGTATGTGGTTAGGGCCTACCAGTTATTACAGGGGCAGCTATTGTGGCACTGGAGGGGGCGGTCTCTGGTATGTGGTTTGGGCCTGTCAGTTATTACAGGGACAGCTGCAGTGGCACTGGAGGGGGCAGTCTCTGGTATGTGGTTAGGGCCTACCAGTTATTACAGGGGCAGCTACTGTGGCACTGGAGGGGGCGGTCTCTGGTATGTAGTTAGGGCCTACCAGGTATTACAGGGGCAGCTATTGTGGCACTGGAGGGGGCGGTCTCTGGTATGTGGTTAGGACCTGTCAGTTATTACAGGGACAGCTATAGTAGTACTGGAGGGGGCGGTCTCTGGTATGTGGTTAGGGCCTACCAGTTATTACAGGGGCAGCTATTGTGGCACTGGAGGGGGCGGTCTCTGGTAAGGACCTACCAGTTATTACAGGGGCAGCTGTAGTAGTACTGGAGGGGGCGGTCTCTGGTATGTGGTTTGGGCCTGCCAGTTATTACAGGGGCAGGCATAGTGGCGCTGGAGGGGCGGTCTCTGGTATGTGGTTAGGACCTGTCAGTTATTACAGGGACAGCTGCAGTGGCACTGGAGGGGCGGTCTCGGGTATGTAGTAAGGGCCTACCAGTTATTACAGGGGCAGCCACAATGGCACTGCAGGGGGGGGGGTCTCTGGTTAGGACCTGCCAGTTATTACAGGGGCAGCTGTAGTGGCACTGGAGGGGAGCGGTCTCTGGTATGTGGTTAGGACCTGCCAGTTATTACAGGGACAGCTATAGTGGCACTGGAGGGGCGGTCTCTGGTATGTGGTTAGGACCTGCCAGTTATTACAGGGGCAGCTGTAGTGGCACTGGAGGGGGGCGGTCTCTGGTATGTGGTTAGGACCTGCCAGTTATTACAGGCACAGCTATAGTGGCACTGGAGGGGCGGTCTCTGGTATATGGTTAGGACCTGCCAAATATTACAGGGACAGCTAGAGTGGTTTTCTTAGTTTCAAAATAGCTAACTGTGCAGCGTGGTTCGGATATGTTATACATCAATCAGTTATAAAATCATATCCTGAAAACTCCGCTCCGCTATCAGATTAATTAACTTTATTTGTAAGATCTTACTTTTGTGAGATTGCGTAATACATGCTTGTAATAACAAGTTGGGTGTTTTTTCCATTTTTTCACAAAGATGTCCGGCACTAATACACTGCATTTCTTGGGATGTTTTCAGCTGACAATAACTTATTTGGTTGTTCCAGGGAAAGTAATATAGTCAAACCTGTCGATACCACCTCTAAAATTCCAACAAGTGGAAAAACAGCTAATATGTGTGTCAGTCTTCTCTGATAAATACATGTCCTCTTTCATTTTGAATTATTTTATACCAATCACCGTGTTTTACGACAGTTAGTATGGCTTTAAAATGGCCATGGTAAACAACGGCCATTGGATCACAAGTGTAAGAAATCGAAATTTTGATGCTACTTTTGTTAATCCACACTAGTGCTGTTGTTACAGGAGGACGGGAGGAATTATCCTGGGATCTATTCTCGGAGGCTTGTTTCTCCTTGGCATTGTACTGTCTGTACTATGGTGGAAAGGAGTTTTTAAAACTTGCTGCAAGACAAAAGAGTAAGTAGATCAATAAATCTATCCATGTATATTAAAAATATCGCTAAAAGGTCTAACTATGTACCATTGCATCCATTTGACAAATACAGTGTCTTAAAGTCAAACTAAATGTTTTACCGCACAGAACAAAGCACATAAACACGTAAATCACCTCGGATGATCAGACGAGTATGACGTCAAATCTTGTACATTTAAATGGAACATTCTCATACTTTTCTTCAAAGTTTACAATGACAAAGCATCGTATTTGTATGTTACCTTTTTGTGCTTATTAACGTCACATCAGGAGTACTGCTGCTGCGTTACAATCGCAATTTATAACGGTTTCAATTAAATAACGACTGTATTTTGCTTGATCCCCAACTACCTTTTTGTAAACTTTTCACAAGCTTTAAATAAGCTTTCATTATACAAAAAATAATGATTTTATGCTTTATTGGTGCATGCTTTCACTATAATAAAGCTGCCAGCACATCCATGAAGACTTAAAGCGAAATGGTGTCATTTCAATTGAATTGGGTTGCGTATAATGTGGCGCCAAATGAACTTCAGTCACCACTGTACATCCAAATATAGATTTGATCTAAATCTCTATTATATTTACATCTTTAGCCAGTCGGAATAAAGCTACAAGAACTCGCCCGTTGTCTAGCAGCGCATTCACATACACATTTGATATAAACTCTGTTATACAGTTGTATGCACGTCATGTCTATGTATGTAGGAGTAACACCTCGAAGTCGACTGCGTACATGTACAGTTCGAATCCTGGTGCTGATGGCAAGAAAATCCACAAGGTGAACGTCACCAAGGGATCGCAAGACTTTCCGATGTACTCACCGAACTACTCTGACTACAGTAGTGCCTATCCCCCGCCACCACCACCCGCCTATAGTACTGCTATTAACTCACCAGGCATAGAAATTAAGAATTAAGCAGGTATTGAAGAAACCTTGACAGGTTTTTAAGAACTGTCTTAATACGCTATGTAATTTTTTGCTATAAAGTCTTTCCAAGGGGTACATCTCCATGTGTATGTAGTCGCTAACATTAACTTTTTTAACAATTACAAATTATAAACAAATAGTGCAGATATTAAATGTTAACATGACCAATGTTGGCTTATACACCATTGTGTGACATAATTCGGCGTACCAACTTGTCGTACGGACTTTTGGCGTTTACCGTCTACATGCATGCACAGCCACACGGCGTTGTAATGAACTTTAGTAGTAATAACATACTGCAGACGATACAACGTATTAACTATTATTATATCTATTTTTAACCGACATCAAACCGGAATGTGTCTGCATTCTAAATGTTCATGATTTGCCTTTGTTAAAAGAGAAGTTAATCCAAACATAAAATGTGACGAGGTCTAACAAGGGCTTGAAGATAGTCACTCTGCAGTTATTACTCTTTGTCATTGTAATATCTACAAAAGAACAGGCGATCAAGTCCAAGAATACAAACTAAAACCTACTGTTTGGAATGCCTCGAATGTTAACTAACAAGGGAGGTAATTACCATTTTACAAATATAAATCATTGTATTTGTCTTCATATGAAATTATTAAAACCACATACTGTGACAAAAACAAAAAGTTTAATCGTTTTGATTGGCCAAGCTCAAGTCACGTGTCAGTCAATATGTAAAGGATATTTACTGTCCAACCAGTGATTTTTTGTAATTCATTTTATTTAACGTTCCGATATTTATATTTATTGTCAATGGTTGTAAACATGTAACTTAAAAAACGACAGTTAGGTGAGCTACCTTGTGTTTAAACAACAATCTGATTAAAATCATGAATTGGGTAAACAAATTCTTAAACGTACGTTCTTTTTACATTTTTAGAAATTGTTCCACAGAACTGAGGGATGTAGACAAGCATTTGCTTGTTTCTTTAAAATGGCAGTTTGCTAAAACTTTTGAGCTTTTTAGAGAAAATACATTTATTTTCATTGAAAATTGTTCGGCATATTATAGAACAAATGAAGACTTAGCCTATATTTCGGTCAAATCCTGCTCCATATCCTTGGAATTTCATCGTCTTAGTATGGACCGGATGTTGTCGCGTTGGTTTCCTTCATAAGTTTCATGGCTATTTGGATTATTGAGCACCCTTCTGTTTGTAAGGAAAATTAGGTGATGGGTTTCATATTTTTTAATGTACAATTGACACTTGCAAAGGAACGACGTAAATATCAAATATTCTTCACACAGCCACATATTCAGATTTCAAGACAACTTGACAAATACACATCAATCAAAGAACAATTTAAAATGGTATTGTGAACGTTTCAATGGTTATCAAATACTGATGAGTAATTGGGCATTATATGCAATGTCTTGCTATGTAGCATTGTTGAGAAATACAAAGGTATATCTCCTTTCTTTCTACATGCTCAAGGTTGTTGTTTTTTAAGAATATTCGGTAAGTGTATAACTCCAGAACGTGATATTTCATTCGAAGTGAATACACTGGACAGTCGAAGTAAATAGTTAATATATTTGCTAGTTGTTAAATATGTTTGCTTGTTGTTAAATATATTTGCTTGTTGTTACCTGTGATATTTTTTGCAAGTGATATTTTTGCACCATTGTTTGTTTTGTAAAACTTTGTTATGTTCAAGCTTCACTTCTTATTTATGTTTGTTATTCAGGTCCAAATGGATGTAGTCACTGTTGTAATTTCTTTATGATCTGTTATAGCGATAAAGAACTAAGTGCATGCCCCAACAATGGGGCTATTCTATAGAATTTTATAGTTATTCTATAGATATTTTTAAAATTGATAAATGCAGGAAGAATTAATGCACAGGAATAAAGTTATTGGCTCATGCTTAAACAAAATGAACAGTGTATTTATTTGGGTTGTATTTTTTTTACCTTTTAAAAATAGTTTTGATATTTAAAATACTTCATTAAAGCTGTTTGATACAAAATTCAGTAAAATAGACTGAAAAATGAAAACACAGTGACAAGTTTAATACGGCGCATATTTCCAGATTTTGGCCTGCATTAGCTTCTGCCTTCTAAGATGGCTGCCTTAAACTGTCTTATCAGTGCCTATGACACCATATGGAAACTATCTACTGCACCGCTCTCGACAAGTGCAGTCTTTAAGGCTGTATCCGACAGTTTGGACCATTTTCATTCTCTCGTGCAACCAAATAATTTGTTGTTGTCTGAAAAGATCCCAAGTAATGCTATTTATTGGTGCCCTACAGCCATGTGAAAAGTAAAGCATTACAATCAGTCATATTTTGTTCATCCGAGCCACGCCGCAGTTAGCAATATTTTAACTAAGAAATCCATGTAACACCACTTACTTTGTAGATGAAATTATATGATCATCCGGGTAATCAGCTCTGACGTCGGTTTACATTTTGAGCTGAAATCCCTTATAGATTTAGTAAATACTAGACATTTAAAGTAATTTATATTATACGATTTGTACTGTCTAACAATTGAGGTACTGTTATAAACAGCTTGACTTCAACTGAAGTATAAGTTTATGCACCATCTAAGCACAAAATCCCCAGAACTGGGGTGAGATGTTACATGTATCAAACTGTATGTTACCAACTTTAAGCGAGATGACTTTTATACTAAATCGTTCTTCAACATAAAATGATTTGATCTTTGTTTGTGTTTGCTGCATCGCACCGCCACAATTATGGTCATATTGGCGACGTCCAGTTAATTGTTGGTGGAGATAGACCCCCAGACTTATGTCTGGGTAGAACCACCGACGCACAGCAGGTAAGCTGGAAAACCTTCCCACGTAAAAGTTCTCGCCCCGACCAGGACTCGAACCAACTTAGTGAGAAGCGGAGGGGTTACAAGTCAGTAACTCTAACTGCTCGAGCACAGCCACCCCGATCTTATTTTTCTTGTTTAAGCATTTGATAAAACTTACTTGATACACGTTTATGCAACAATCTTGAGGCGTATAATTATATCAACTGCCGAATTCGTGGCCAATATTGGCTATTCTCACAAATTAATTGTACATGTATATAAAATGTCTCATTGTAAGCATTCTAAAAAATCATCTACAAAAAAAAACTAACAAAAAACAACAACAACAACGAAACAAATTTAATTTTTTAAATGCAATTTTAGTAAAAATTTTGAGAGCCAAAAATTCATGATTTCCACTTAGTCAGAAATTGGTATTATTTTTCATGACAGTAAGCAGATTATTCAAAACTCAAATATGTTTTGTTAGCCACTAAAAAATTGAAATATAGAAATATATCTTAAAATATGTATCATTTCAAGGTTTAAAAGTTATTTATAATGCTCTTAAAACAGTAACTTATTTAAAACTTTATATTCAAATCATTACTTTTTATTTAGCATTTAGATTATCAATCGAAATATTATTAAGACTGGGAAATGCCAAATTTAAAAATTGAGAACCCCGGCCCCACTTTGGAAAACCCGGCCACAAATTTACATAAAAGAAAATATCATTATAGTTGTAAAGGTGGTATTCGACAGTTTGCCTATGTCAAATACTTATAACAATATCGAACCACTGCTTTAGGGAATTTGAGCATTATTTTTATATAAATTTATACTTTAATTTTAATAAATACAATTTTGAACATTAACTGAATTGTAAGACAAAAATAATGTGTACTCTTTCCAATAAAAACTCGACAGTGGTCTCTGCTAAAAATAGATATCGATGTCAGTGCAGATTACCAGGTGGTTTTCTTAGTTTAAAAATAGCTATCTCTGCAGCGTGGCTCGGATAGGAAACACCTGTTTGCAATGACGCGTGGTCATTTATGCGCGACTGTTCACACAGATCTAGGACATAAATGAAAGCATTTTGCATGATTTTTTCAGGTAACGAGTTATTTGGTTATTTGAGAAAAGAATTTTTTTATCCAAACTATCAGGGATACTACCTTTAAAGAATGTTTAAGACACTTGTTGACTATTGAATAAATTGGATTGTTGAACTGACACAAATGCTTACATCGCCTACAAGAATGCTTTGTGCATAAACATTACAAGGAAAAAAGAATAGAAAGTGAAGGACACTATAAGGAAGGAGGAAGAGAAGAAGTAAGAGAAGAAGTAAGAAGCATTATGAAAGGCCACAGCTTACACCAATAAATAATAATGAATTATTTACTTCAGTGATAAGTGCTGAAAACTTGCAGCTAATGCAAAAATTTCCGATTGTGTTAAATCTTCCAATTGTTTTAAACATATTGTATAAGACGAAAATGTACACATCTCTACATGTGCTGAAAAATAATCTTTCTTATATCTAATATCTAATAATACATAACATTCAAATAAGAGCAGAATCAAATTTAGAAATAGGGAAGGAAAACTTAAGACTCCCTTACTTGGAGCAGTGGACCCATGGAGCCATGAGTTTGGGGCTGCAATTTACACATTCCCACAAGAGATTTTCGAAGGGGATGACTCTAAAGGCACCAAAATGTTAAAAAAATGGGGAAAAACTTCGACTGAAAATTATAAAAATACCTATGTAATGCCCAGAGAAGTATCATTATAAAATAAAGTATTAACATTAGGACAGTAGATTTAAAGTAGCCATGTATGATTATTAGGTTGAACTCATTCAGACACAAAAAAAAACATCAACATAATATATAAACATTAAAGATCCTTTTATTCTTTAACAAAACAAACATGCATTGTTCAATTATTATTTTTGCTTAAATAATTAATAATCATTTACAGCCATCCCCTTTTTTGTTTTTAAAAATCCCATTTTCCTAATATTTGTGTCCTGTTGCTATGGAAACTTTTGATCTGGGACATACAGATTTGATTTTTGTTTACTTTCACAAAATCTCATTCTCAGAATGTTTTGGCAAAATCTGTGACCTAGCCTGGTCAAGATTTTCTGATACTTAGATAATTGCTCTTAAATTGTAAAACAATTAATACATATTTATGTAATGTCTTTATTCTACTTTTGTTAATAATTAAATACATTTTAGAATCTGCTTGTACATATATATATATATATGTATGTATTTCTGTCTTTCATAAATCCAAAGATATGATATATAAGTAAATTGTCATGTCATTTATTTATTACTATTGATTATTACATATAGTAACCATGTTAAATTTATACTGCATATTGCTTTTAATATGTAAACTTGAATAAACAAATTTTGATAAAAAAATAAAATAAAGTTGTTTGGTTCTTTTCATTTCCCTGTTTATAAATCCCGATACTTCCAATCCCTCTAAGAAAAGCATTTTCTTTCACCTATAATCCTGAGTAATGTGCCTCCAAATTTTTGGAGTTTTGTTACTGTTTACCATATAGTATATAGTCACAACCCTGGGAAAACGGCTATAAATGGGTGAGAAAAAATTAAAGGTGGTAGCCGACAGTTTGGAACAAAAATATTTTCATTAAATATCATAATAAACCATTGTTACCTGAACAGATCTTGCAAAATACTGTTTATTGATGCCCTACACCTGTCTGAAAAGGGAACCATAACGTCATAATCATCAATTCAAACATGTTTTTTCCTATCTGAGCCAAGCTGCACAGTTAGCTATTTTTTTACTAACAAACCAATGTGACCACTTATGTTTTAGCTCATCCACATCATCTGTTGTGATGTTGATGTCTATTTTAGCAGGAATCCCAATTGTTCTTAATTAAAGATTTGAAAAGAATGAAGATTAGTGCAGAAATTATGTAAAAATACACCAAACAAAGGTCAGATATTGTTACATATACAAAGTATGGGCTATCTGTCAGATACCACCTAAAGCTTCAGAATCCAGGGTGTTAGGCAGGGATTTCTTGAATAAAACAAGAGCTTGTCATGTGTTGCAAAACATTAATAGCATCTTCTTCTTCTTGTGTCGTGGCATGTTCATGCCGTAGATGAAATCATGGTTCTCCGTAGGCTTCGGTCCATTGCTCGTTCTCGAAGTCCGATGATACTGTTGACACCCATTGGCCTACACATCCAGTCCAACATCTTTATCCTTTGCCTTCCCCTGACTCTCCTCCCGTCAGTTTCGTTCTCCAAGATGTGCCGTTCGATGCCTTCGTTTTAGCGCAATAGGTGTCCAACAAAACGGCACTGCCTTTCCTTGATGGTTTGCCTCAGCAAGCGATTGACCTTCATTCTTCATGGGACTCGCATTCTTCTGAGGACTTCAGCATTTGACACTCTCTAATAGCATACAGGGCCTTAAATAAAGGTGCAGTATTTATTCCTTTTTCAATCTGGATGATTATTTCATAACTGTTTGATGCCTGTTGCTAGGTATTGGAGTGCACAGTAGCATTTAGTTATAACTGTGTACAGCAACACACTGTTAACCATCATATAGTGCAGAATATAAAGTTTGTTTTTTAAATTTAAAAGTTCAATGTTTAACATATACTGCATAAAATAAATGTATGTACATTGTAATATATGTGATAAATAAAATATGCTATTGTCATGTAAATGTGAAATAAAACTTTCAGTAATGTTTAAATCTATGTAAATGTTTCACAAAATCATGTGAAGCAAACCAAAAGCATTATAAAAACACAGGTGACTTGTAATTATTTAAAAGAAAGCAATTAGTCTAACCATATTTTTATCAGGAATTTAGCATTTCCAAGATATTTATAGTAAGTTAACTTTGAACAGGTATGATTTTGGTTATAAAGCCTATGTCTCTTAGGGTGCAAGAAAGATGGGGTTGAACAGCTTACTCTTCTTGATATTGGAATGTATCACAATAAAAAGTCAATTCAGATTTGGTATGCAATAAAATTTTATGGCAATGTTATGGGAACTTAAGACATTATCAAAATTGGAAGTCTTAAGCTGCAGGAACTTTCCAGTTAGAATCAGGGTATTGACGGGGGACAGAGAGAAAGATAATTATAGTTGTCTGTGTTGAAGATACTAAGTGCAAATATTTGGGCTCTAATTATAGTTGTCTGTGTTGAAGATACTAAGTGCAAATATTTGGGTTCTAAACAACAGTATAACTTTTTTTTTACTTATTTTAAACATCCCGTCACACATGTTCTTTATGATTATCAAAGCATTGAAAATATGGATACCAGAGATAGCCATGATTGCCATGAATCGCTCACCAAAGGACCCTGGCTTTCAGTGTGTTTTGAATATAATCACAAGACTAAATGTACACAAAAATGTCTGGCAACAAATGAGCAAAAGTAATTTTCTTAGCAATTCCGTGCACATAATAACCCATGAAGATTCCCATGCAGACGAAAGATTTGGATGATGTTCTATTAAGTTTAAAACTCTTATAGCATATTCACAAGGATGGTCAATGATTTGACCTAGGGATTTACTTTTTGACCCACTTTGTATCCATGTTAATGTCTTTCCCAAGATTTTATGCAGACAGTCTCTGAGGAGATAAGATCAATACAGTACAGAATGTCTCCTGACATCTTCCAATTAACAATTTTAACCACATCAGTACCCAATAAGGAAAATGAGTTCAAAATGACCATGGACTTTGGTTGTACAGTATTAGTAGACAACAAGTAGGTTTACACTTTTCAAAAGGGAGATAATGAGGTTAAATCCAGAATGAATGATAATAACTGTGAGTGATTTAGAAAATATTCTTTCCAGTAGACTTATGACAATTGCTAAACTTATTTTTTCTAAACACAAATACATGCTTCTATATAACAGAATAAATGAGCATGAAAAGTTGTCTCAAAAATGAATAAAGTGTAACTTAGAAAGTGTAAGTAAAATAAGTAAAGTGTTATTAAGTATATATTTTTTCATCACATGTTAAAACACTTCAAATGTGCTCACATTTTGGTTTTGCTTGAGTTAGTTGTTACATCCCACTGACACATCTATGGCCATGTTAGTAAGTCCAGCTGTTAGTGTTGGAGGTAGATCCAAAACAAATGACCCTGCAGGTCAGCTGGAAGACCTACTCACATTCTGCAGGTCAGCTGGAAGACTTACTCACATTCTGCAGGTCAGCTGGAAGACTTACTCACATTCTGCAGGTCAGCTGGAAGATCTACTCACATTCTGCAGGTCAGCTGGAAGACTTACTCATATTCTGCAGGTCAGCTGGAAGACTTACCCACATTCTGCAGGTCAGCTGGAAGACTTACTCATATTCTGCAGGTCAGCTGGAAGACTTACCCACATCCTGCAGGTCAGCTGGAAGACCTTCTCACACTAAAATTCTTACCCTAATTGAGACTTGAACCCACACAATGGGAGACAGAGGGGAATAAACGCTCGTATCTATAATCTAAGAATGTTTGACATGAATTTTTGAGAAACACTTTGAATAACCTTAAAGGTACTGTTAGAGCTTCTCATTAATAATCCAGATTTGTGAAAGTGTTGTCATATAAGATCATAGACACATTCACCTTCACAGTTTTTTGGTGGAGGAAGACCGTAGACACATGTCTGGGTAAACCCACCAGCGCACAGCAAGTCAGCTGTAAGACCTTCCCACATTCGCCCCGAACAAGACTTGAACCCATGTAGTGAGAGGCTAAGCAGTCAGAGGAGTTACAAATCAGCGACTCTAGCACAATGCCACGAGGGCCCCCGAAAAAATGTCTTAAAATTACATTAAAGTAACATAGTGTGTCCTGGAGAAAATTGTTTTTAAGATTAATTACGATAATTTAACATCAAGTGCCATTATAAAAACACTGCAAAATGGCTGACATATAGCACACTATGAACAAAACCTAATCACAACTCATTTATGAAGATGACAATCACTGTGACATGAACAATAATAATTCAAATGCCATTAAATCTAACTAAAATTATAATGTCAATATTGCATATGACCATATTACAAAATAAAAGACTTAGTTATTTACATATTTTAATGTTATTGTTAATCAAAACATAAATAAGGGATAGGATGGGATTTGTCGTCATTTTTGCCGATACTGTGCAGCGACATTTCTATCATTACAGCACTGGGGCACTTATGAGGTGCTAAGGGACTGAACCCCGCCGGTCCATTATACTGACACCAACGAGTCAGGCGTAATGCTGTCCCCTTAGCCCCGAGCATTAGGAAAGAAGCCACTACTACCAACTTTAAAGTCTTTAGTTTGACTCGGCCGGGGTTTGAACCGCGACCTCCCGATCCGCAAGCCGATGCTCTACCAACTGAACTATTGCAGCCGGTCATAAATAAGGAGTAAGACATTCATGACCCAACTTTTATTCAAGTTAATATACCTAGGCTTCTCTAGCATTCTACAAAATGTTGCATGACCACAATGAACACACGCTGCAACTAACACATTATTTGGGTTACAAAATGGTGACGCCACGGCATCATTTAGCCACCAAATCATTTCAAGTAAATTTTATATAAGGAAGACAATATTTGTACCATTATTTAAGAAAGTCAAACAATGTTTGCGTCCACTGACTGACTTCCCAGCTGGATGCCGACATACACTTACATGTCTAACTCAATGCATACCCAGTAAACGGCAAAGTTACATTTTCAGCCATATTTTATGATTCTCTGTAACTACATATTTTTCACATATTTTTTAGTACACAAACAACTTCTGATAGGTAGAGTTATGGTTCTTATGTTATGCACTTCTACTCATCTCAGGGTACCTATATACCATAAGGGATGTGAATCCAGTTGTTTTCAAGATTTTCAGAAGAAAAAATAAACCAAAGGAGAAAATTTAAGTATTAACATAACCATAGTTATGGTTATTATGCACTTATCATTTTTACTTATCATGATCTCTACACACAAACATTCTCACACGCACCAGCACTCGCATATGCACAGACAGACACATAAGTTTAAATAGGAAATAGCCCTAAAAAGCTGAGAGTCTTCTGTCGTAGACTAAAGTAGATACCGATGGCACAAACCAAATCCAGTTTAACTAAATAACAGAAAATGTGAACACTGCAATATCCATAAGGATGAATTTTATTTTCTTTTTGAATGTACATTGTACGACTCCATTAGACATCAATACATAAAACTGTATTACTGGAGACAACTGAACATGTAAAAGTTCATTAAGCTAAGCAAATAAGAAAGCAAGGCCACCATTACAAAACTAGCAATATACATAGTCAAATCTTTTGAAAAATGTTTTAATGATTAATAATTTTTACTTTTTTGTTGTATATATTACCTGAACATACAGTTAATATAATTGAAATCCCATTATGTTGAAGTACAGACTGCAAGCTATTTTATCTGCATTAAATTGTATTATCTTGATGTATTTTGCGTAAACCTGATACTTTGATAATGTGACAAAACTTTTGTGTTAAAAATGACTCAACTATTCTCATTTAACTATCATAGTTATATAAATTAAACTGCAATATGTGCATATTTATTTATGAGAATCCAGCACTTACATTATGTGTGTGTTTGTGTGTACATGCGTGTAATTGTGTGCGTGTGCATGAGTGCGTATGCATGCGCACATGTTCAGGTGCATGTGTCTGTGCATTTGTGTGTGTGTGTGTGTGATGCATTAATGTGGTGCTAATTATTTTCTTTTTGTTTTTAATATTTTACTGCTATTACAAACCATGTAAAAATAGTGTAGCAAATAGACTTTTTGACAGTATATATTAAAAAACACATTGATATTAGAATAACTGTATGTTTATGTTCCAATTAAAAGATTCAATCATGTTGACAGAATATTAACATGACATATATCTATACGTAAATGTGACTACTATAGATTTATTTTGCATGTGACATGTTAGTAACTATTGTAGCATGTTGTTAGACTTTGCATGTTATAGCATCTTATTTATGTTAACTGTCAAACATTTATTGAACATAATGAATATCTTGAGTACTAGGAGTATTAAATAAACAATATATATCTATTTTGAATTCCTAGACCAAAGGGAGATAACACAAAGCACTGAACACATTAGAGTTATGTCCGCCTTATTGGAAAAAAACTGTAAATTTTAATGTGTTATAAGAATCCTTGCACAGAGACAATTCTAAGAGTAATAGCAATAAAAGCTTTTGGCGATAATTAAATAATTCAGTTTACAAATAACAACCAACAACTATTCACTTATTATACACCACTATCTAGCACTATGACTTCAGTAGAGCATCTCTCGTCCCGACCAATGGTAAAACTGCCCTGTATATTCATCACCTTGGAGCTTTGCGAAGATTTCAAACAAAACCTTTACGCTTGTATCCGTGGTTATCTGGGCATTAGCTCCTCCCATTTCTGTTTTCACCCAACCAGGATGCACAACTGTTGCTAAGATACCATCAGGTTTGAGGTCAATGCTCAAGTTTTTGGTGACCATGTTCTGTCCTGCTTGTAACCAAAAAAATCCAACTTTATCCTTAATCACCTTACATTCCATCTTCATAGTTGAATTTCTGCAAGGACCTGGTCACAGTAATGATGCATATATAGAACTTCAAGATCTGAGCTATTATTTAAATGATTGCATCACTATCGAGCCAATGAATGTTTGTGACTGACATATACATATATAGCTGCAGTCTTAGTCCAGAGCTATACAAAAATGTTGAGCATCAAATGGCTAAAAATAGTTGTAAAACATTGCTATTTCTCAACCTAAGGATAACAAAAGAGTTTCATGTAACATAATTTTGTTGGATTATTTTATTTATTATTTAATATATTTACTTTCTTATTACTCTTTTATGTGCAAAAAGCAACACACAATAAAACTGCACTATTCGCGATTGAAATGTGGCCATATAATGTCCCATGCCTCTGAAACCTTGCATAGACCTGACCAAATTATCAAACATCCAAGCCATATGCTTATGCCTGCCAAAAACTGACTTGTCACTAACATTGAAATGACGCACGTCTCAATGATACACTCATTGATTGTACAACACAATTTTATGAGAAGAATTTTGCATTATGTTATGTAATGCTACTTAGAGTCTTATTACTGCCCCATTAGACCCGTATATATATATATATATATATATATATATATATATATATATATATATATATATATATATATATATATATATATATATATATACAAGTACAGGTGTAAATTGTAAATAATTAACAATAACACAACCCATAGAAATTGCTAAGGAATTTTACCTCTATGACATTGTTAAAAAAGTTTTAAATTTATATATTCATCTAAAACAACTTAAAACCTTCTTCATCCTAATATTCTTCCACAACAAATCTGGAGACCCTCTTCATCATAATATTTGTCTACAACAAATCTTCATTATATTCCTCCACAACTAATCTGAAGACCCTGTTCATCAAAATATTTGTCTACAACTAATATTCATTATATTCCTCTACAACAAATCTTAAAATCCTCTTCAACATAATATTCCTCTAAACAGACCATATGTGATATGTATGGATATCTCACTCCAGCCAACATATTATTATGATGTGAGGCATCAGTGTAAGTGTCTGCTCACTCATGATTAAGGGAAAAGACTCTGGATCGAAGTGATTCAAACCCCCAACAAAACATAAGATTGTCAACAGTCTTTTGCCAAGACATCAGTTATCCCCCATTACATTACTCCGCTATGCTGCGTTATGTACCCGTGGGACTAGGAAAATCTCGTAATCATGAATAATTAATGAGGCAGTTTCATTGGTGCCATAAGGGAACCCCCATGGATAACTAGCCAATGAAATTACGTTTTATGTCTAAGGATCGGTTTTCCATTCAAAATGGCGACCTCCATGAGTAAACATATGCGTTGGTTTCTATTTTTAGTAAGAAAATCCCAGTATGACGTCAGTAAGATTGAAGAGTATTTTATTGTAACATGCGATTTCATTGGAAGAAGATTGGCCTCCCCTGCCTAATGCATATTCATGAAAACGAAATTTTGCTAGTCCAATTTCCCACGGTATGTATGGAGTGTAACGGAAGAAAGTACTGTGGTTGCCGACGATGGATTTCGGTTAAATACTTCACAGCTGTCGTGCGTAACAACATGTACTTTAATGTATATTAACAGAAATAACCTAATTATCGACAACCGTTCCAAAATAGGTAAAATAATATAGCTCTGACAAGCCTGCAGAGTGACTTTCTTCAATACAAATATATAACAAAGTCCTTTGAGCATTGCAACATATACCAAACTCCGAAAAGGCACAGAACAAAAGTATTTCACATGCAAGCCAAGCGAAAAGTAAGAACAAATTTGTGATGAGTCATTTAACGAAAAGAGCAAAAACGACAGTTACCGCCTTGGAACGGTCAGTCGGCAATATGGACCGACTGGGGTGCTTAAACAGGTTTTATAGAGCAAGTCCTTGTTAGACCTCGTCACATTTTATATTTGAGTTAACTTCTCTTTTAACAAAAGCAAATCAGGAACATTTAGTTTGCAGACACATTCCGGTTTGATGTCGGTTAAAAACAGATATAATAATAATTTATACGTTGTATCGTCTGCAGTATGTTATTACTACTAAAGTTCATTACAATGTCGTGTGGCTGTGCATGCATGTAGACGGTAAACGCCAAAAGTCCGTTCGACAAGTTGGTGCGCCGAATTATGTCACACATTGGGGTATAAACCAACATTGTCATGTTAAGATTTAATATCTGCACTATTTGTTTATAATTCGTAATTGTTAAAAAAAAGTTAATGTTAGCGACAACATACACATGGAGATGTACCCCTTAGAGCCTTTGTCTACAGGTAGATGAAATTTTAATATCTGTGAAAATTGTGATAGGACCTTTTCTTATTTACCTATTTATAGCAAAATATACATAGCGTAATAAGACAGTTCTTAAAATCCTGTCAAGGTTTCTTCAATACCTGCTTAATGTACAATGGTCTTTCCTTGAATTTCCATGCCTGGTGACTTAATAACAGCACTATAGCCGGGTGGTGGGGGCGGGGGATAGGCACTACTGTAGTCAGAGTAGTTCGGTGAGTACATCGGAAACTCTTGCGATCCTTTGGTGACGTTCACCTTGTGGATTTTCTTGCCATCAGCACCAGGATTCGAACTGTACATGTACGCAGTCGTCTTCGCGGTGTTACTCCTACATACATAGACATGACGTGCATGATATACAAGTTTATTACAGAGTTTATATCAAATGTGTATGTGAATGCGCTGCTAGACTTCTTGTAGCTTTATTCCGACTGACTAAAGATGTAAATATAATTAGATCAAATCTATATTTGGATGCACAGAGGTGACTGAAGTTCATTTGGCGCCACATTGTACGCAACCCAATTCAATTGAAATGACACCATTTCGCTTTAAGTCTTCCTGGATGTGCTGGCAGCTTTACTGAAGTGCAGGCATGCACCAATACAACATAAAATCATTATTTTTAGTATGATGAAAGCTTATTTAAAGCTTGTGAAAAGTTTACAAAAAGGAAGTTGGGGATCAAGCAAAATACAGTTGTTATTTAATTGAAACCGTTATAAATTGCGATTGTGACGCAGCTGCAGTACTCCTGGTGTGACGTTGACAAGCACAAAAAGGTAACATACAAATACGATGCTTTGTCTTTGTAAACTTTAAAGGAAAGTATCACTCGGATCACGCTTCGGTGATTGTACGTAATCACCTCGGAAATAATGCTGTCGCCGCCATATTGACGAACTACATCCAAAATGGCAATCGTACCTACTCGGCGATCTCCGGCAAGCTTCGGATATAGACATCATCGAAGCGTGATCCGAGTGCATGCAGGGTAATAACTGGCATATTACACTTTTACCAAATCCTGTTGGTAATATACATACAGTATCAACTAAGTTAAAAATATGCTTATGATGTGCTGTCTAACCACGAGTTAGTGTACATCCGAATGAGCCAGCCCCTTATGGGCATTGTCCAATCAGGAGCTAGTGTAGATCCAGATCAGCCAGCCCCTGATGGGCACTGTCCAATCAGGAGCTGGAGCAGATCCAGTCAGCCAGCCCCTGATGCGCACTGTCCAATCAGGAGCTAGAGCAGAACAAGTAAGCCAGCCCCTGATGGGCACTGTCCAATCAGGAGCTAGTTGCTTACTCGTAACCGCACAACTTTGGAAACCACTTAAACCACGTCGCTTACAAATTAACCCAACAGCGAAGCTAGTTTGAAGAGCCTGTGTTTCTACCTCTGTGGACGTTACACAGGAACCTCCTTTACAAGGAATTGTAATTGTTACTGTTATAAACACGTTTGCTGGATAACCAGACTCGTGACATATATTAAAGTTATTCAACTGAACAAATAGTGGACTTTGAAGCGACATTTACTTCTCCAAGAGAAATTACAGCCTTACAGCTGTCGCCTTTCTTAGATTTTATTTGTTAAATGGAATCGAACCTGCGACCTTCTGATTAGTGGTAGGACACCTAATCTTTAACATCACGTATCGTGTCAAGCGTTGTTGCACGCAGGGCATCGTCGTTCATCCCTCGTTACATTATTTCGCTATGTTGCGTTGGAGTGTAACGGAAGAAAGTACTGTGGTTGCCGACGATGCACGCAGGGGCGGTTCCAGAAAATTGTGGTTTTGGTGCGGTGGGGAGTGGGAATAAAGATCCATTCAACAATATCGCAGTATTTGCGAATCATGTATCACAATCAACCAGTGCTGAAGAAGGACATTGTCTACAATATCCTTATGTCACTTAAACTCACTTAAACTCACTTTCATATTCTGTTATGATAAAATGATACAGTAATAATAATCAACACTTTTATTAAAATATTTTAAGGCTTACAAGTTGAAGTTAACTACATACAATAAGTTACATACAAAGATGTAACATTATTACATGTTGAAGTTACCTACAGTTACCTACAAAGACTGTACAGCTTCCAAGTTGAAATTACCTGCATACAATTTGAAAGAAAGTATCGAGAAAAGAAACATGAAATACTGGATATACATACAGTTAGAGACTCTAACTTCGACCTAAGCAGTCAACAGACAAAATTAACTTTAAAGGCTTAGCACTATTTAAGCTTACATGTATGTGTTTTCACAATTTAACTCTTTTACCTGGTTTACCTGGTGAGGGAGCACATCACCACCGCCTACCCTCGGATACCCATGGTTGCACATTTTCATTTATTTGTTTTATACCAGGAAGAGATCTACCTGTTAAAATCCAATCGGTTAGATCTTCCAATCAGAAACCAATTAGTTGTGGTTTCAATGTTGCCATATCAGGGTGGCCACAGAAATCCAAAAATGAAATTCCCTGATAATTCCCTGATTTTTCCCTGATGAAATAATATTTTCTCTGATTTTTCTTCGTGTATACAACAAAGATACAATTGTATGCGTATGGCCTCTAACCTCCCCTTATAGCCATACCTTCACAACCAAATTATTCTAATGCATATATCTGAAAAGCTGTTTAAGTGTTCTATAATATGTATATATATATATATATATATATATATATATATATATATATATATATATATATATATATATATATATATATATATATATATATATATATATATATATATATATATATATATATATATATATATATACGAGGGTTGTCCCAGATATTCGTAGACTGTGACCATATTTCGATCAATTTGCGCGCAATTGGTAAATCAACTACATAAACGTAAACTACAGGATATTTTCTTTATTTTAACTTAGATTTTATGATGTCTTAAACGTTTGTTTTTATTTGCCGATAACTTTTATAACCATGGTAACGCGATATCGCCCCACGTCAAAAAACGATTCCCACTTTCCTATTTGTTTAGCTATATTTAACGCATTTTTCAGCTGAACTTCATGAAACTACGGGAACATATAAGGCATCCATTTGGTGACGTCATTACAAAATTTGACGTCAATCGGTCGTTGCGTTTTGAAAACAACTGCGTTTCCGCTAGTCACGGTGTCTTAGATCTAACGTGAAAATGACTTCACATGAACGCATGGAGATTAGAGCAAACATCAAATTTTGCGCTGATTTAGGAAAAACACCGACAGAAACATATAAATTGTTGCAGCAGACAAAGCGGGAATCCTCTGTAAGTAGAGCTCTTGTGTTCAAATGGCACAAGAGATTTTCAGATGGCCGCACAGACATCAAAGACGATGAGCGAACGGGTCGTAATGCTGCCATTCGTACGACGTCGTCAACGTCAATCAAGAAAGTGCTTGAAGGAGACCGCCGCCTGACAGTTAGAGAGATTGCAGAAATCGCCGATGTTAGCCGCGGAACCGTGCATCGGATACTGACGGAAGACCTAAACATGAAAAAGGTATTTTAATTAATTAAACCTGGTATATAGAAAGTAGCTATTCATATTTGTTCATGCAATTCTCATATCCACAAATTATTTAAAAAAGAACAACACGACAACGATTCTTTGAGTTGATTACGAAAGGAAAATAAAAAGATGATCTAGATAAAGTATTTTATTATTGATAACATTAAAATAAAACATAAATATCTTTGTTTAATTTATTATCTTTCCAATATTAGTTCACCCTTTTTTAAATAGATCGAACTTTTGAACATAATATACACTGATTCATTTCAGGTACATGCAAGATGGGTCCCAAAACTCCTCAATGCTGATGAGCGTGAACGGCGTGTGTCCGAATCCGATAAGTTCTTACGGCGGTGTCGGGTGCAGGGCAATGCCTTCCTTGACAACATTGTGACGATGGATGAAACCTGGTTGTACTTACATGACCCGGAAACAGTCTGCGGTGTGGTGCGAGAGCGGCGCGCCGCCACCGGAAAAGGCACGAGTGGCGCGTTCTGCTGGAAAACAAATGTATGCGATGTTCGCTGATTGTAGGGGGATGATCCTTTGTCATCCGGTTCCAGTTGGTAAAACCATCAACGGGGCCTACTACGCGAAGGTATTTTCATATTTACACATTTTTAATAAAGTCGCATTTTTTAAATTGGCGATTTCGTTACTTAACAGTTAGGTTGGTTAAATTATTTATAACGTGCAATTTCACATATTATATTTTATCAGCGCTATTTTTTATTTATGGTCGAGATGCAAAGTACACGCAGTTAAATTCCGAACATGTCCACATATTTTACGTCATGTTCATAAATGAAAAGTAAGCGTGGCAATATTTCATTTCTAGGTTTTGGCGCGCGATCCCCAATGGGCGCTGCGGAAGAAACGACCTGATCTGACAGTTAAGAATATAATTTTACATCAAGATAATTCCTCCCCACACACTGCCGCAGTCACACAACTAGAAATAGATGTACTTGGTTTTCAACGTCTTAGCCACCCTCCCTATTCCCAAGACCTGGCTCCTTTTGACTTCGCACTATTTCCGGAAATTAAAGCTTAACTGAAGGGACATCGGTTTGAATCTCTAAAACAGTTACACAGTTTTACGCTCAGTGTAATTCGTTCATTTGGGAAGTATTGGTACCAAAATATTATAAAAAGACAGTGGATAAAACGCCACGAACGATGCCTTTTGCACGCCGGTGCATACTTTGAAAAAAGTGAACAGTGAACGTCAGATAACGTACGCAAGTGAACGTCGCTTAATTTGATTGACGGCGTGGGGCGATACTGTAAACCATGTCTTATAGTTTTTAGCATAACATTTGTACCGTTGCTTGTTTTATTGTAATTTTTTGCAAAGATATGTAAAATAGATTGAATTTTATGTATATACAATTTGTTTTCTTATAAAATAATTATCCAAGAAGTTATGAGCACAGTCTACGAATATCTGGGACAGCCCTCGTATATATATTTTATTGAAACTTGAAACATTTTCAGCTGGACAAGGACAAAAAAATGTTCAATCTTAGAGCCCTCTGTGAATATGGGCATGGCAGTCAGAGAAAACTTGTTTTTTGCATATGTTAAAAATTAACTGGAAGAATACTAAAACTACTAGAAAATTGTACAAAAATAATAGAAATGTATTTCATGACTTCAAAAGCTTACAAATATAAAAGATCATCATACTGATATAATAAAATGTTGAAACTAATCCTTATTTTTTGACTAAGATTGAAACATTTTTAATTTTCCTTTATGTTTAAAACCATTATTGTACATTGTAATTCTTAAATCAGAAGATTTTTTCAAACCAAACATGTTAACTGAGACTGCTGAGGAAAGATATTCAGTTGAAGCACTAATACAAGCACAAGCTAAAGCCCTAATTCTAGCACATAATTGTAAGCAGGTTATATAACTATATACATTAACATGCATAAGAATAATTATTTTTAGTGTTAGTTCACAGATACAAATATTATGCATAGATCTGTTTTGGGTACAAAATGTGAATTTACAGTAGTCATATTAACATGCATATAAGTAGGAAGGCACTAAAGCATTCTAATACATTCAAACAGCAAAACCTGACCACAAGTTACAAACATTTACACATACATGCAAGGTGCGGATACACAGGTGAGGTTAATAGGAAATATCAAAACTAGCAACATGTCTAACACAAAAAGCAAGACAGTAGATTCTCAGATTCCCTTTAGTTTATAGTGAATGTTCAATTGATTTTGCTTTTCAAGTGAGAAACAATCTCTGACTGCTTTGGCACTTCCTTCTTCAACGTGTTCTTCAACATGTGCTGTCCCTTTTCCCGTAAAGCTACTGATTGAGCCAGAATATTGAAGTCATGTTTTTTTTAGGGATTCACTGGCTTTCTTGTCAGCCTCCTTGATAAGACTATTTGCCTCATCTTCCATCATCTTCAGTTTTTTCTTTGCTTCCTGATATTTCTTATCATCATCAGATCTTTTTCTTTTTTCTGACACTTTCTTTCTCTCATCCTGGCTACTCATCAGATACTGGTTATACTTAGCCCTTGCCTGACTGCAGTACTGAAGCATCTTGTCAGAGACATCATATTGGTGGATTTTAATGTCTTGAGACTTCATAGCATCAAGTACAAGTTTAATTGCACACAGAGTTTGAACTTTCATGTTTGTGGACTGAATGTCATCATTCACAGAGAAGCTCTGTTCCACTTGAGCTTGACCATGTGACAGAACAAGAATCAGCTGGAACACATCCCAGAGCTCTTTAAACTCCTGCTTACCATTCAACATTTCATGGTAAAACTCATGCAATCGCTGCTTCTTCTGGTCAAATTTCATCAGCTCCTTTTTTTCATCCCTAGCTAGCTTCTTGTACTGACCTTCTGCTTCATCACACATAGCGACTGTGCAGCGTTGGAGGCCACTAATTTAGCAGTTATGTTCCTAAAAGATGTAACTGCAGAAGCTGAAGTTGCCATATAGACAGGATCCAAGGACCTAAAGGCTCTCAGGAAAGCAAACTTCAAAGGGCATCTTTCTTGAATCTTTGCAACTGTTGCGCATAGTGCCTGTCGACAACTACTTCTGAAATCAAGCTTCTGGACCTCACTGACTTCTGTTGACTGGATAGCCTGTCTAGCCCCATTGCCAATATTGATGTTTCTAAAATCCATGATGTTTTCATCATTTTCGATATCAAGATTTGCGAGCTTGTATCCTGTCCTATTCTGACCCAGGACCTCCTCTTTGACAAACAACTCCATCAGGTCATCTAGCAATTCTGAAATATCCTTTCTCAGGTAAACTACTAATTGGCTTAAATTTCTTTGCTAGGAATATAAAAAACTCCAATTTGGCCACCATGAGCTTGTCCGCCACAGCATCACGAACAACCCAAAACGATGCACAGGTTGGAATTTCTGACTTTTTCTTCTTCAGTGTGACTGTTACATACTTGACAATGTTTGGCCGAATTTGCAGAGCTCTGGAAGCCACAGGTTCATCTTCCACCCATCGTGTAGCACAGAACTTCAGAGGAAATACTGTGCAATTGGTGATCTCTGTGTAGCTTGTGCGCCATGCATAGACATCATGAAATAATGTCCAAAGACACTTAAAAATACGTTCAATCTCCCAACCACTTTTCTTCATACCTGTCTGCAAGGCACCATGAATGACATGGAGACTACATGTTCCAATGTCAATCAGATCAGGCATCTCCGCATCAATCTTCTTTCTGTCATCAACAAACATTTTCTGCAGTTTTAAGTTCACGTTCGGTCCATCCATTCCAAGCTGCAACATTTTAGCTGTATTCAGTTCAGAAAGTCCATTTTTCAAGGCTAACAACAGGTCTTCTGCCTTTCCACCATCAAGGAACTCACTACCAAGGTACGTAGTTACTATTCGGTCAGCACTCCAGAATCTCACTAGAATGTCCATTTGTTCCTTCTGTAATACATCATTAAATGCTTCATCAAAGATGACTGTGAAGAAACTATCAGCTTTAATGTGTCAACAAGCAAGTCTTTGAAGAATGGAGCAAGTCCAAATGTAAGCAGGTAAGACTGCTTACTAGTCCATAGGCTATACTGCTGAGAAATATTGCTATCCCAAAATTCATTTTCCTGAACAGATCTGTCTTGTTCTCATTTGACCTAAATGAAAAATGGTCTTGAACACAGCTCAGTGTCCAGAGAATTTCTGCCTTCCTTGATTCCTTGTTTTGCAGCCACTTGGGCAAAGTTGGTGCAGCAGGTTTCGGACCTTCAAAAGTTTGAACAGGCATCTCGTTGTCCATGGTATGAGGCAGAGGAGGTAAAATGTTCAAGGTGGCTGTCACTTCATCAGTATTATGGTCTTGTGTTGTGGGATTCATGGCAACTTCCGGAGTTTCTGTTCTTGGATGCGCTAGACTTCCAATGCATTCATCGCTTGCTTCTTTTGGTCCAACTTTTATGAAATTCATAAACTTAGAATGGCTTAGAATGACTTAGAATGGCTGTCTAAAGCTCTCTTGCCCATGTTACTCAATGAAATAGACTTGCTGCATAACTTGCAAAAAGCTGTTGAAGGTGATCCTTTCGTCTGCTGCAGCCATTCTATATAATTTGGATTAGACAGCCAGGAAATGTTAAAAACAGTAGCCATGTTTTAAGACACTAGTATCTATGTAGGTTGGAGTGTAAGTTATCAATAAGTGTCTTCACATTCCATGAAAGTAATTCCCCAATAAAATTATTCTTGCTGAAAATATAACAAGTGGGCCATGATGAACCCATTTTGCTCACCCGAGTAGAAACCAAGTAGTATTTTTGCCTTGATTTGCTAAGGTGAATCTGTCCTTACAATTTGATACCTTGATAAATTCATATGACAAACAGATGAATATGGCTGGACAAAGACCGAACACAATAGCTCACAATTAGCAAATCATCCATATGAGATAAATAGCTATGCGCATACATGCAACTACAGAATGTAAATAATGTTGTCAAGCATGCTAATCTACATGTACAATAGCCCAGTAACTGATCAGAAAGGTTCAATCTAATGCAAAATTATCAGAGAATATTAGTAAGCAGAGACACCCCAGCAAAGTAGTAAGCAGAAACAACCCAGCAAAGTAGGAAGAAGCACTACACAGCACTGCTAGCCTAAAATGATCAATAAAGCTTAGCAAATCACTCTGATACATAAGCCCAGCTGCCGTCTTGTCCCAATAAATTTCAAACTCAACAGCATTTTTAGTTCTTATACATATGCAGCATTCACTCTATGGCTGTAATAAAAGATAGTGTTTTAGCTCTGGGTTAATGGTTGCTGACTTCTATTTTAGCTTCTTATCTACATGTACAACACATGTAGCCCAGTTGTTGGTCAGAAAGGTTCAATCTAAAGCAAAATGCAAAAAAGATCAGAGAATATTAGTAAGCAGAGACACCCCAACAAAGTAGGAAGGAGCACTACACAGCACTGCTAGCCTAAAATGATCAGTAAAGCTTAACAAATCACTCTGATACATAAGCCCAGTAGCCGTCTTGTCCCAATAATTTTTCAAACTCAACAGCATTTTTAGTTCTTATAAATATGCAACATTCACTCTTAGTGTATCTATATAGCTGTAATAAAAGATAACTTGTATTAGTGTTTGAGCTCTGGGTAAATGGTTGCTCACTTCCATTTTAGCTTCTCTTCAATTAAAGTTCAGTTTTTATAACCATCATCAAAACATAATTACGACAAAAACATATTTCATAATCCATATAATTAAGCAAAGACTTTGTTGAGCAAGGTATACTATGTCAGATACATAAGATATTTACCCAATTGTTCAAACTACAGTAAAATGCATATTGCTTACAGTCTGTTTGATGAAATAAATCAATTTGATAAATTTCACGAAGAGAGGCTACCAGTAGACACATTTCTTTTCTTCACTTTTTGTAAAATTCCCTGATAATTCCCTGATTTTTTTAAAATTTTGAAATTCCCTGATTTTTCCCTGCAGGGAATTTGTTTTGGCCATTTTCCTTGTTTTCCCTGATTTCCAGACTGCGTGGCCACCCTGCATATATGTATATCGACAATTTCCACGCCGGGTATTTTGCAATATCTTTATTTGACATCGGATTGTCACGCCGTGCTTGCTAAATCTTCCGACTATTATTAGCTGACACGGGCCTATTGAGACGTTTATAATCCATGATTAACCCATGCACAGCCAACATATGTGTGTAGGGACTGTTTACGGAAATAAGTTTTACCTAAGATTTATTATATAAAAATGACTATTTCTACAAAGACGACACCATTTATATGTTTGGGATTTATTCTGCTCGTTTTTCTTGTCGATGGAGGTATGCTTTTAGAAAAATCTTTGTCAATTAGATCTATTACAAGAACCTTATTATTTCGCTGTTGCTAGCTGTGTCACGGAGTCTGTTTACAATAAGTCTATAGGAACACAGGCCTTATAAATAGTTACAACGCGAGACACGTCAAACATGAATAATTTACACGTCTTTTAAGTTTAATTTTTCATTCTTTAAGTAACGTCTTAAAGAGAGTTAATTTAATATGTACATGTTTTACCATCAAGTCATTTTAGTTTGTTTTTTCATACACTGTTTATCTGTTTATTATTAGTCTGTTTTGACCAATGCCTATATAGCTCAATCGGTAGAGCAATCCGCCAGTATTGGGAAGGTCTGCGGTTTGAATCCTGATGGCTGCTCACTTTTCCGCTCCGATTACTTTGGTGCCATGGCATTAAGCCTTAGCCTGCTTAGTTACATTAAGACTATTTTTGTTGTGAGACCTTCAAGTCCCATGGTAAAAATGTCAGTATTTACACGAGAGGAAAGTGACTGTATAGCTGGATATATCGATTAAGGTAAAGTAAGTGCAATATACAGAATTTGAAAATTAACGCAACTAATACTTTAATGTTGACATGTATGCCAAGTTTCAAGAAAATTCTCCATCCAGTTTTGAATTTATGGATATATTTCTTCTAAAACTGACACTGAAGGTGTCTCCTTTTTAGAAAAAAAGAAGATTCGAAATATTACCTTAAATCATGTTTAGGAGAAATGTCTTGCTATTGAGTATCGTTTTGAAACACATTATAACAACAGACAAACCAATCAAATATGTCACTTAATTGATTTGACTCGAACTATCACATTATTATAATTAATTGTTAATAAACCCAACACGTTGTAGGCTTATTTTCCTTTTTCTGCTGAATGTATTTTATTAGAAGCTTTTGATAGCAAAACCATTTATTTCATAGTTGCCCAAAATGTTCTGAAGTATTATTGATTTGAGCTGAGGATGTTGATGGTACAAGCAGTACAGAACTGTATTCTGCTCACTTACTGTCCGGGAAACCGGTGATATTTGGGAAAGACCAGATGACAACCAAGAATAGAATGGTGACGCCTGGAGAGACAGGTGACCTCCAGGAAAGCCTGGGCCGGGGCACAACGGGCTAGCAACCCAGAGTGCAGTTCTCGTGAGAGGACATCCCACATACAACAGCTACAGACTCGAATAATGAACAATACCCTCAGAGTCTTCCGAGAGGGAGGGCGGAAGAAAGACTCGTTCAGACGGATTTAACGGCAACGACACAGCTAGTTCAAACGACACTGACTGGAACACCGACAGTTGTTAGATGTAAGTGTGGTAAAGTTTGCAAAAACCTCAGGGGACTGCGCATCCACCAAGCCAGAACTGTGTGTGGTCGGAGAACTGAGCAGCAACAGCGCACAGGTACGATTCCTGGTGAGACGCAGGAGGATCCTAGTCAGGACACAACCCATAGTACTGGGGACCTCTCCGCTGCTGAACAGTCAACTGCCCCAACACAGAGTGATTCATCACAACCTGGCGTGACGGATGAGGATACAGACCCCCTTCTGGAACTATTGAAGTCCCAAGAAGAACCTGAGCCATCGCAAGACGTACCACAGCCCGAAACAGAAGAGGCACCAAGTGAACTGCTGTTGCCGATTGATTGGCCGAAACCCACCAACAAACGTGCCTGGAATGACTTTGACAGAGAGCTTGATCTCATATTGACCTATACCATGCAAGGGCCAGCAGACAGGAAGCTAAAGGGCATGACAACTCTAGTCTACACGGTGGGAAGGGAAAGGTTCGGCCCAGTGATAACACGCCGACAAAAACCCCAACCTACACCAAACAGGAGACAGAGTCGAATGAAGCAGATAAGAGGAGAGCTCAGGAGTCTCACGAAAGCATTCAGGAAGGCAAGTCAAGAAGAGAGAATGGGCCTCCAACAACTACGAGACATCCTCAGGAGAGAGCTACACACATTAAGGAAGGCTGAGAACGCAAGAACTGCAAGAAGAAGGAAGGCGAGAAAGAGAGCAGAATTTGTATCCAATCCATACAAATTTTCCAAGCAACTTTTTGACAAGGAAAGGTCGGGCCAACTAGAAACCAGTATGGCAGACATCGAAGAGCATCTCAGACAGGTCCACTCTGATCCAGAGAGGGATATACCATTAGGTGCTTGCCCACGACTAGACGCTGTGGCACCTCCAACATCCCCACTGGATTGTAAAGAGCCTACGTTCCTAGAGGTGAAAGAAGTTGTGAGGAAGGCAAGAACGGGATCAGCCCCAGGACCTAACAAGATACCATACAAGGTCTACAAGATGTGTCCTCTACTGCTGCGTAGACTGTGGAACCTACTTAAGGTGATCTGGAGGAAGGGGAAGATACCGGAAGAGTGGCAACATGCAGAAGGTATATTTTTTCCCAAGGAGAAGGACTCCAAACATGTCAGCCAGCTCAGGAATATATCTCTGCTCAACGTAGAGGGCAAGATATTTTTCGCCATACTAGCCAGAAGACTGACAACCTATCTCACCACAAATGGCTACGTAGATACGTCAGTTCAGAAGGGTGGAGTTCCTGGATTCTCGGGATGTGTGGAGCATACCAGTGCAATCAGCCAACTTATCAGGGAAGCGAAAGTCAACAATGGGGATCTTACTGTGGTTTGGCTTGACCTTGCAAACGCTAACGGGTCAATTCCCCACAGGCTCATAGAAACAGCTCTCGAGTACTACAACGTCCCTGAGTACATTCAAGGGATGATCAATGAGTACTTCAGTGGAATGAAACTGCGCTTCATGGTCAATGACAAGATGACAGCCTGGCAGAGACTGGAAAAGGGCATAGTGACTGGATGTACCATCTCAGTTGTCCTGTTTGTGATGGGCATGAACCTTATAATTAACCCTGCGAGCGCAGAAACGCGAGGGCCAAAGACATCTACGGG
>CM017571.1:3673923-3688422 GCA_007844125.1 Sinonovacula constricta
TGGCACTGGAGGGGAGGGGCGGTCTCTGGTATGTGGTTAGGATCTGTCAGTTATTACAGGGGCAGCCACAGTGGCACTGGAGGGGGCGGTCTCTGGTATGTGGTTTGGGCCGGTCAGTTATTACAGGGACAACTGCAGTGGCACTGGAGGGGGTGGTCTCTGATATGTGGTTTGGGCCTGTCAGTTATTACAGGGGCAGCTATTGTGGCACTGGAGGGGGCGGTCTCGGGTATGTGGTTAGGACCTGTCAGTTATTACAGGGGCAGCTATTGTGGCACTGGAGGGGGCGGTCTCTGGTATGTGGTTTGGGCCTGTCAGTTATTACAGGGGCAGCTATTGTGGCACTGGAGGGGCGGTCTCTGGTATGTGGTTTGGGCCTGCCAGTTATAACAGGGACAGCTGCAGTGGCACTGGAGGGGGCGGTCTCTGGTATGTGGTTAGGGCCTACCAGTTATTACAGGGGCAGCTATTGTGGCACTGGAAGGGGTGGTCTCTGGTATGTGGTTTGGGCCTGCCAGTTATTACAGGGGTTTGCATAGCGGCACTGGAGGGGCGGTCTCGGGTATGTAGTTAGGGCCTACCAGTTATTACAGGGGCAGCCACAGTGGCACTGTACGGGGGCGGTCTCGGGTATGTAGTTAGGGCCTACCAGTTATTACAGGGACAGCCACAGTGGCACTGCAGGGGGCGGTCTCTGGTCTGTGGTTAGGACCTGCCAGTTATTACAGTGGCAGCTGTAGTGGCACTGGAGGGGGCGGTCTCGGGTATCTGGTTAGGGCCTGCCAGTTATTACAGGGGCAGGCATAGTGGCGCTGGAGGGGCGGTCTTTGGTATGTGGTTAGGACCTACCAGTTATTACAGGGGCAGCTACAGTGGCACTGGAGGGGGCGGTCTCTGGTATGTGGTTAGGACCTGCCAGTTATTACAGGGACAGCTATAGTGGCACTGGAGGGGCGGTCTCTGGTATATGGTTAGGAACTGCCAAATATTACAGGGACAGCTAGAGTGGTTTTCTTAGTTTCAAAATAGCTAACTGTGCAGCGTGGTTCGGATATGTTATACATCAATCAGTTATAAAATCATATCCTGAAAACTCCGCTCCGCTATCAGATTAATTAACTTTATTTGTAAGATCTTACTTTTGTGAGATTGCGTAATACATGCTTGTAATAACAAGTTGGGTGTTTTTTCCATTTTTTCACAAAGATGTCCGGCACTTATACACTGCATTTCTTGGGATGTTTTCAGCTGACAATAATTTATTTGGTTGTTCCAGGGAAAGTAATATAGTCAAACCTGTCGATACCACCTCTAAAATTCCAACAAGTGGAAAAACAGCTAATATGTGTGTCAGTCTTCTCTGATAAATACATGTCCTCTTTCATTTTGAATTATTTTATACCAATCACCGTGTTTTACGACAGTTAGTATGGCTTTAAAATGGCCATGGTAAACAACGGCCATTGGATCACAAGTGTAAGAAATCGCAATTTTGATGCTGCTTTTGTTAATCCACACTGGTGCTGTTGTTACAGGAGGACGGGAGGAATTATCCTGGGATCTATTCTCGGAGGCTTGTTTCTCCTTGGCATTGTACTGTCTGTACTATGGCGGAAAGGAGTTTTTAAAACTTGCTGCAAGACAAAAGAGTAAGTAGATCAATAAATGTATCAATGTATATTAAATCATATCGCTAGAAAGTCTAACTATATACCATTGCATCCATTTGACAAATACAGTGTCTTAAAGTCAAACTAAACGTTTTACCGCACAGAACAAAGCACATACACACGTAAATCACCTCGGATGATCAGACGAGTATGACGTCAATTCCTGTACATTTAAATGGAACATTCTCATAATTTCCTTTAATGTTTACAATGACAAAGCATCGTATTTGTATGTTATCTTTTTGTGCTTGTCAACTTCATATCTGGAGTACTGCTGCTGTGTTACAATCGCAATTTATAACGGTTTCAATTAAATAACGACTTTATTTTGCTTGATCCCCAACTACCTTTTTGTAAACTTTTCACAAGTTTTAAATAAGCTTTCATTATACTAAAAATAATGATTTTATGCTGTATTGGTGCATGCTTTCACTACAGTAAAGCTGCCAGCACATCCATGAAGACTTAAAGCGAAATGGTGTCATTTCAATTGAATTGGGTTGCGTATAATGTGGCGCCAAATGAACTTCAGTCACCTCTGTGCATTCAAATATAGATTTGATCTAATTATATTTACATCTTTAGTCAGTCGGAATAAAGCTACAAGAAATCGTCCGCAGTCTAACACCGTATTTACATACACATTTGATATAAACTCTGTAATAAACTTGTATATCATGCACGTCATGTCTATGTATGTAGGAGTAAAACCATGAAGTCGACTGCGTACATGTACAGTTCGAATCCTGGTGCTGATGGCAAGAAAATCCACAAGGTGAACGTCACCAAGGGATCGCAAGAGTTTCCGAGGTACTCACCGAACTACTCTGACTACAGTAGTGCCTATCCCCCGCCCCCACCACCCGCCTATAGTACTGCTATTAACTCACCAGGCATAGAAAGTCAAGGAAAGACCATTGTACATTAAGCAGGTATTGAAGAAACCTTGACAGGATTTTAAGAACTGTCTTATTACGCTATGTAATTTTTTGCTATAAAGCCATTCCAAGGTGTACATCTCCATGTGTATGTAGTCGCTAACATTAACTTTTTTTAACAATTACAAATAATAAACAAATAGTGCAGATATTAAATGTTAACATGACCAATGTTGGCTTATACACCAATGTGTGACATAATTCGGCGTACCAACTTGTCGTACGGACTTTTGGCGTTTGTCGTCTACATGCATGCACAGCCACACGGCGTTGTCATGAACTTTAGTAGTAATAACATACTGCAGACGATACAACGTATTAATTATTATTATTATATCTATTTTTAACCGACATCAAACCAGAATGTGTCTGCAATCTAAATGTTCCTGATTTGCTTTTGTTAAAAGAGAAGTTAACCCAAACATAAAATGTGACGAGGTCTAACAAGGGCTTGAAGATAGTCACTCTGCAGGCTTGTCAGTACTATATTATTTTACCTATTTTGCTGTTTGGAATATTTGGAATGTTAACTAACAAGGGAGGTAATTACCATTTCACAAATACACCATATTGTATTTGTCTTCAAATGAAATAATCAAAACCACATACTGTGACAAAAACAAAAAGTTTAATCGTTTTGATTGGCTAAGCTCTAGTCACGTGTCAGTCAATATATAAAGGATATTTACTGTCCAACCAGTGTTTTTTTGTAATTCATTTTATTTAACGTTCCGATATATATATTTATTGTCAATGGTTGTAAACATGTAACTTAAAAGACGACAGTTAGGTGAGCTACCATGTAGGCAAACAACAATCGGATTAAAATCATGGATTGGGTAAACAAATTCTTAAACATACGTTCTTTTTACATTCTTAGAAATTGTTCCACAGAACTGAGTCATGTAGACAAGCATTTGCTTGTTTCTTTAAAATGACATTGTGCTAAAACTTTGAGTTTGAGCTTTTTAGAGAAAATAAATTTATTGTCATTGAAAATTGTTCGGCATATTATAGAACAAATGAAGACTTAGCCTATGTTTCGGTCAAATCCTGCTCCATATCCTTGGAATTTCATCGTCTTAGTATGGACCGGATGTTGTCGCGTTGGTTTCCTTCATAAGTTTCATGGCTATTTGGATTATTTAGCACCCTTCTGTTTGGAAGGAGAATAAGGTGATGGGTTTCATATTTTTAATGTACAATTGACACTTGCAAAGGAACGACGTAAATATCAAATATTCTTCACACAGCCACATTTTCAGATTTCAAGACAACTTGACAAACACACAACAATCAAAAAACAATTTAAAATGGTATTGTGAACGTTTTAATGGTTATCAAATACTGATGAGTAATTGGGCATTATATGCAATGTCTTGCTATGTAGCATTGTTGAGAAATACAAAGGTATATCTCCTTTCTCTCTACATGCTCAAGGTTGTTGATTTTAAGAATATTGGATAAGTGTATAACTCCAGAACTTGATATTTCATTCGAAGTGAATACCCTGGACAGTCGAAGTAAATAGTTAATATATTTGCTTGTTGTTAAATATGTTTGCTTGTTGTTAAATATATTTGCTTGTTGTTACATATATTTGCTTGTTGTTAAATATATATTTGCTTGTTGTTACCTGTCATATTTTTTGCAAGTGATATTTTTGCACCATTGTTTGTTTTGTAAAACTTTTCTATGTTCAAGCTTCACTTCTTATTTATGTTTGTTATTCAGGTCCAAATGGATGTCGTCACTGTCGTTATTTCTTCATGATCTGTTATAGCGATAAAGAACTAAGTGTATGCCCCAACAATGGGGCTATTCTATAAAATTTTATAGTTATTCTATAGATATTTTTAAAATTGATAAATGCACGAAGAATTAATGCACAGAAATAAAGTTATTGGCTCATGCTTAAACAAAATGAACAGTGTATTTATTTGGGTTGTATTTTTTTTTACCTTTTAAAAAGTTTTGATATTTAAAATACTTCATTAAAGCTGTTTGATACAAAATTCAGTAAAATAGACTGAAAAATGAAAACACAGTGACAAGTTTAATACGGCGCATATTTCCAGATTTTGGCCTGCATTAGCTTCTGCCTTCTAAGATGGCTGCCTTAAACTGTCTTATCAGTGCCTATGACACCATATGGAAACTATCTACTGCACCGCTCTCGACAAGTGCAGTCTTTAAGGCTGTATCCGACAGTTTGGACCATTTTCATTCTCTCGTGCAACCAAATAATTTGTTGTTGTCTGAAAAGATCCCAAGTAATGCTATTTATTGGTGCCCTACAGCCATGTGAAAAGTAAAGCATTACAATCAGTCATATTTTGTTCATCCGAGCCACGCCGCAGTTAGCAATATTTTAACTAAGAAATCCACGTGACCACTTACTTTGTAGATGAAATTATATGATCATCCGGGTAATCAGCTCTGACGTTGGTTTACATTTTGAGCTGAAATCCCTTATAGATTTAGTAAATACTATACATTTAAAGTAATTTATATTATACGATGTGTTCTATCTAACAATTGAGGTACTGCTATAAACAGCTTGACTTCAACTTAAGTATAAGTTTATGCACCATCTAAGCACAAAATCCCCAGAACTGGGGTGAGATGTTATATGTATCAAACTGTATGTTACCAACTTTAAGCGAGATGACTTTTATATTAAATCGTTCTTCAACATAAAATGATTTGATCTTTGTTTGTGTTTGTTGCATCGCACCGACACAATTATGGTCATATTGGCGACGTCCAGTTAATTGTTGGTGGAGAACACCCCAGACTTATGTCTGGGTAGAACAACCGACGCACAGCAGGTAAACTGGAAAACCTTCCTCCGTAAAAGTTCTCGCCCCGACCAGGACTCGAACCAACTTAGTGAGAAGCGGAGGGATTACAAGTCTGTAACTCTAACTGCTCGAGCACAGCCACCCCGATCTTATTTTTCTTGTTTAAGCATTTGATAAAACTTACTTGATACACGTTTATGCAACAATCTTGAGGCGTATAATTATATCAACTGCCGAATTCGTGGCCAATATTGGCTATTCTCACAAATTAATTGTACATGTATATAAATATAAAATGTCTCATTGTAAGCATTCTAAAAAATCATCTACAAAAAAACTAACAAAAACAACAACAACAACGAAACAAAACAACTTAAGAAAAGAAAACAGTGCTAAAAACTATTTCGTTATGTGTATACTCCAACCTTCAAATAAGACTTGACTTTAACTGGTCACAGATGTAATATTAATTACCAAGAAATTATAATATACATATCCCACACAATGTTTCACTTACTGCATCCCCTGTAACCACCAAAAAAATCAATATATTGGATATTTGTTACTTTTAACTTTAAAATCATAGCTTAAGGTTCAGATTTGCACTTTATGACCCGCTGCCGCCGGCCCTATAAATTCCTTGAAATTAGGGATTTTTTGTGAGTTTTGTGCAAAAATGTATTGACTGAGTGGACAGTATAAATATGCTTCTGTAACAAACCTCTTTAAAGCTTTTATTTCACGAAACTGATATAATTGTCAATTTATTATCCTCCTTCTGAGGCTTATCAGTTCGCTGACGGTTTTTTTAAATTTTTTAAACGCAATTTTAGTAAAAATTTTGAGAGCCAAAAATTCATGATTTCCACTTAGTCAGAAATTGGTATTATTTTTCATGACAGTAAGCAGATTATTCAAACTCAAATATGTTTTGTTAGCCACTAAAATATTGAAATATAGAAATATATCTTAAAATATGTATCATTTCAAGGTTTAAAAGTTATTTATAATGCTCTTAAAACAGTAACTTATTTAAAACTTTATATTCAAATCATTACTTTTTATTTAGATTATCAATCGAAATATTATTAAGACTGGGAAATGCCAAATTTAAAAATTGAGAACCCCGGCCACACTTTGGAAAACCCGGCCACAAATTTACATAAAAGAAAATATCATTATAGTTGTAAAGGTGGTATTCGACAGTTTGCCTATGTCAAATACTTATAACAATATCGAACCACTGCTTTAGGGAATTTGAGCATTATTTTTATATAAATTTATACTTTAATTTTAATAAATACAATTTTGAACATTAACTGAATTGTAAGACAAAAATAATGTGTACTCTTTCCAATAAAAACTCGACAGTGGTCTCTGCTAAAAATAGATATCGATGTCAGTGCAGATTACCAAGATGACTATATAACGTGACCTCAAAAGTAAGTGGTCAGGTGGTTTTCTTAGTTTAAAAATAGCTATCTCTGCAGCGTGGCTCGGATAGGAAACACCAGTTTGCAATGACGCGTGGTCATTTGTGCGTGACTGTTCACACAGATCTAGGACATAAATGAAAGCATTTTGCATGATTTTTTCAGGTAACGATTTATTTGGTTATTTGAGAAAAGAAATTTTCATCCAAACTGTCAAGGATACTACCTTTAAAGAATGTTTAAGACACTTGTTGACTATTGAATAAATTGGATTGTTGAACTGACACAAATGCTTACATCGCCTACAAGAATGCTTTGTGCATAAACATTACAAGGAAAAGGGAATAGAAAGTGAAGGACACTATAAGGAAGGAGGAAGAGAAGAAGTAAGAAGTAAGTAAGCATTATGAAAGGCCACAGCTTACACCAATAAATAATAATGAATTATTTACTTCAGTGATAAGTGCTGAAAACTTAGCAGCTAATGCATAAATTTCCGATTGTGTTAAATCTTCCAATTGTTTTAAACATATTGTATAAGACGAAAATGTACACATCTCTACATGTGCTGAAAAATAATCTTTCTTATATCTAATATCTAATAATACATAACATTCAAATAAGAGCAGAATCAAATTTAGAAATAGGGAAGGAAAACTTAAGACTCCCTTACTTGGAGCAGTGGACCCATGGAGGCCATGAGTTTGGGGCTGCAATTACACATTCCCACAAGGAGATTTTCGAAGGGGATGACTCTAAAGGCACCAAAATGTTAAAAAAATGGGGAAAAACTTCGACTGAAAATTATAAAAATACCTATGTAATGCCCAGAGAAGTATCATTATAAATAAAGTATTAACATTAGGACAGTAGATTTAAAGTAGCCATGTATGATTATTAGGTTGAACTCATTCAGACACAAAAAAAAACATCAACATAATATATAAACATTAAAGATCCTTTTATTCTTTAACAAAACAAACATGCATTGTTCAATTATTATTTTTGCTTAAATAATTAATAATCATTTACAGCCATCCCCTTTTTTGTTTTTAAAAAATCCCATTTTCCTAATATTTGTGTCCTGTTGCTATGGAAACTTTTGATCTGGGACATACAGATTTGATTTTTGTTTACTTTCACAAAATCTCGTTCTCAGAATGTTTTGGCAAAATCTGTGACCTAGCCTGGTCAAGATTTTCTGATACTTAGATAATTGCTCTTAAATTGTAAAACAATTAATACATATTTATGTAATGTCTTTATTCTACTTTTGTTAATAATTAAATACATTTTAGAATCTGCTTGTACATATATATATATATATATATATATATATATATATATATATATATATATATATATATATGTATGTATTTCTGTCTTTCATAAATCCAAAGATATGATATATAAGTAAATTGTCATAATGTCATTTATTTATTACTATTGATTATTACATATAGTATACATGTTAAATTTATACTGCATATTGCTTTTAATATGTAAACTTGAATAAACAAATTTTGATAAAAAAATAAAATAAAGTTGTTTGGTTCTTTTCATTTCCCTGTTTATAAATCCCGATACTTCCAATCCCTCTAAGAAAAGCATTTTCTTTCACCTATAATCCTGAGTAATGTGCCTGCAAATTTTTGGAGTTTTGTTACTGTTTACCATATAGTATATAGTCACAACCCTGGGAAAACGGCTATAAATGGGTGAGAAAAAATTAAAGGTGGTAGCCGACAGTTTGGAACAAAAATATTTTCATTAAATATCATAATAAACCATTGTTACCTGAACAGATCTTGCAAAATACTGTTTATTGATGTCCTACACCTGTCTGAAAAGGGAACCATAACGTCACAATCATCAATTCAAACATGTTTTTTCCTATCTGAGCCAAGCTGCACAGTTAGCTATTTTTAAACTAACGAACCCACGTGACCACTTATGTTTTAGCTCATCCACATCATCTGTTGTGATGTCGATGTCTATTTTTAGCAGGAATCCCAATTGTTCTTAATTAAAGATTTGAAAAGAATGAAGATTAGTGCAGAAATTATGTACAAATACACCAAACAAAGGTCAGATATTGTTACATATACAAAGTATGGGCTATCTGTCAGATACCACCTAAAGCTTCAGAATCCAGGGTGTTAGGCAAGAATTTCTTGAATAAAACAAGAGCTTGTCGTGTGTTGCAAAACATTAATAACATCTTCTTCTTCTTGTATCGTGACATGTTCATACCGTAGATGAAATCATGGTTCTCCATAGGCTTCGGTCCATTGCTCGTTCTTGAAGTCCGATGATACTGTTGACACCTATTGCCCTACACATCCAGTCTAACATCTTTTTTCGTTTGCCTTCCCCTGACTCTCCTCCCGTCAGTTTCGTTCTCCAAGATGTGCCGTTCGATGCGTTCGTTTTGGCGCAATAGGTGTCCAACAAAGTGGCACTGCCTTTCCTTGATGGTTTGCATCAGCAAGCAATCGACCTTCATTCTTCATGGGACTCGCATTCTTCTGAGGACTTCAGCATTTCACACTCTCTAATAACATACAGGGCCTTAAATAAAGGTGCAGTATTTATTCCTTTTTCAATCTGGATGATTATTTCATAACTGTTTCATGCCTATTGCTAGGTATTGAAGTGCACAGTAGCATTTAGTTATAAGTGTGTACAGCAACACACTGTTAACCATCATATAGTGCAGAATATAAAGTTTGTTTTTTATTTAAAAGTTCAATGTTTAACATATACTGCATAAAATAAATGTATATACATTGTAATATATGTGATAAATAAAATATGCTATTGTCATGTAAATGTGAAATAAAACTTTCAGTAATGTTTAAAGCTATGTAAGTGTTTCACAAAATCATGTGAAGCAACCTTAAGCATTATAAAAACACAGGCGACTTGTAATTATTTAAAAGAAAGCAATTAGTCTAACCATATTTTTATCAGGAATTTAGCATTTCCAACATAGTTATAGTAAGTTAACTTTGAACAGGTATGATTTTGGTTATAAAGCCTATGTCTCTTAGGGTGCAAGTAAGATGGGGTTGAACAGCTTACTCTTCTTGATATTAGAATGTATCGCATTAAAAATGAAATTTAGATTTGGTATGCAATAAAATTTTATGGCAATGTTATGGGAACTTAAGACATTATCAAAAATGGAAGGCTCAAGCTGCAGGAACATTCCAGTTAGAATCAGGGTATAGACGGGTGACAGAGAGAAAGATAATTATAGTTGTTGGTGTTGAAGATACTAAGTGCAAATATTTGGGCTCTAAACAACAGTATAACTTTTTTATTATTATTTTGAACATCCCTTCACACAAGTAATTTAAGATTATCAAAGCATTGAAAATAGTGATACCAGATATAGCCATGATTGCCCTGAATCGCTCACCCAAGGACCCTGGCTTTAAGTATGTTGGATTGTTACGTGTATTTCCTTTGATGGACATTGAACTTTGGTTCTTCAATTCCATCTTCACATGAACAGGATGCTACAACCATTTATTTGTCTCTGGTCATGTTTGTTCATGATTCAGAAAGTTAATTTTGTTTGTGGTCAACCATTTTTGTGTTGTTTTTCAAATCAAAATAATACCATATTCCTTTTCTGAACACTATGTGGACATTATTTTCGATGACGTCACTACTTTCGTCATAACGTATAGAAAATATCAGCGCATGGACATTTTGTTTACAAATAGATCGTTTTTCTTTTCGTTGCTTGCATTTGAGAAACTCGACAGGAAGTGCGAGTTTAGGGCTCTGTAAAACCGATTTAAGCACCCCAGTCGGTCCATATTGCCGACTGACCGTTCCAAGGCGGTAACTGTCGGGTTTGCTCTTTTCCTTAAATGACTCATCACAAATTTGTTCCTACTTTTTGTTTGGCTTGCATGTGAAATAGTTTGGTATATGTTGCAATACTCATAGGACTTTGTCATAGATTCTTGAATATAATCACAAGACTTAATGTACACAAAAGTGTCTGGCAACAAGTGAGCAAAAGTAATTTACTTAACAATGCACATAATAACCCATGAAGCTTCCCATGCAGACAAAACATTTTGATGATGTTCTATTAATTTTAAAAACTCTTATAGCATTTTCACAAGGATGGTCAATGGTTTGACCTAGGGATCTACTTTTTGACCCTTTGTATCCATGTTACTGTCTTTCCCAAGATTTTATGCAGACAGTCTCTGAGAAGATAAGATAAATACAGTAGCCTCTAAGAATGTCTCCTGTCATCTAGTGATTAACAATTTTAACCACATCAGTAGACAGTAAGGAAAATGAGTTCAAAACCCATGGACTTTTGTTGTACAGTACTAATAGAGAACAAGTAGGTTTACACTTTTACAAAAGGGAGATAAATCCAGAATGTATGATAATAATTTTGAGTGATTTAGAAACTATTATTTCCAGTAAACTTGTGACAATTGCTAAACTTATTTTTTCTAAACACAAATACATGCTTCTATATAACAGATTAAAGGATCATGAAAAGATATCTCAAAAACGAATAAAGTGTAACCAAGAAAGTGTAAGTAAAATAAGTAAAGTGTTATTAAGTATATATTTTTCCATTACATGTGTGGAAACACTTCAAATGTGCTCACATTTCGGTTTTGTTGTATCATCCCACTGACACAATTATGGCCACGTAAGTGAGTCCAGCAGTTAGTGTTGGAGGAAGATCAAAACAAATGACTCTGCAGGTCAGCTGGAAGACCTATTCACATTCTGCAGGTCAGCTGGAAGACCTATTCACATTCTGCAGGTCAGCTGGAAGACCTATTCACATTCTGCAGGTGAGCTGGAAGACCTATTTACATTCTGCAGGTCAGCTGGAAGACCTACTTACAGTATGCAGGTCAGCTGGAAGACCTATTCACATTCTGCAGGTCAGCTGGAAAACCTACTCATATTCTGCAGGTCAGCTGGAAGACCTATTTACATTCTGCAGGTCAGCTGGAAGACCTATTCACATTCTGCAGGTCGGCTGGAAGACTTACATTCTGCAGGTCAGCTGGAAGACCTCTTCACATTCTGCAGGTCAGCTGGAAGACCTCTTCACATTCTGCAGGTCAGCTGGAAGACCTACTCACATTCTCCAGGTCAGCTGGAAGACTTATTCACATTCTGCAGGTCAGCTGGAAGACCTACTTACATTCTGCAGGTCAGCTGGAAGACCTATTCACATTCTGCAGGTCAGCTGGAAGACCTACTCACATTCTCCAGGTCAGCTGGAAGACTTATTCACATTCTGCAGGTCAGCTGGAAGACCTACTTACTTTCTGCAGGTCAGCTGGAAGACCTATTCACATTCTGCAGGTCAGCTGGAAAACCTACTCATATTCTGCAGGTCAGCTGGAAGACCTACTCACATTCTGCAGGTCAGCTGGAAGACCTACTCACATTCTGCAGGTCAGCTGGAAGACTTACTCACATTCTGCAGGTCAGCTGGAAGACCTTCTCACACTAAAATTCTTACCCTAATTGAGACTTGAACCCACACAATGGGTGACAGAGGGGAATAAACTCTCGTATCTATAATCTAAGAATGTTTGACAGGCATTTTTGAGAAACACTTTGAATAACCTTAAAGGTACTGTTAGAGCTACTTATTAATAATCCAGATTTGTGAAAGTGTCGTCATATAAGACCATAAACACATTCACCTTGACAGTTTTTTGGTGGAGGAAGACCGTAGACACATGTCTGGGTAAACCCACCGGCGCACAGCAAGTCAGCTGGAAGACCTTCCCACATTGACCCTGAACAGGACTTGAACCCATGTAGTGAGAGGCTAAGCAGTCAGAGGAGTTACAAATCAGCGACTCTAGCACAATGCCACGAGGGCCCCCGAAAAATGTCTTAAAATTACATTAAAGTAACGTAGTGTGTCCTGGAGAAAATTGATTTTAAGATTAATTGCGATAATGTAACATCAAATGCCATTATAAAAACATTGCAAAATGGCTGACATATAGCAGAACATGAATAAAACCTAATCACAACTCATTTATGGAGATAACAATCACTGTGACATGAACAATAATAATTCAAATGCCATTTAATCTAATTAAAATTATAACGTCAATATTGCATATGACCATATTACAAAATAAAAGACTTAGTTATTTACATATTTTAATTTTATTGTAATCAAAACATAAATAAGGGATAGGATGGTATTTGTCGTCATTTTTGCCGATACTGTGCAGCGACATTTCTATCATTACAGCACTGGGGCACTTATGAGGTGCTAAGGGACTGTACCCGGCCGGTCCATTATACTGACACCGAGTCAGGCGTAATGCTGTCCCCTTAGCCCCGAGCATAAGAAAGAAGCCACTACTACCAACTTTAAAGTCTTTAGTTTGACTCGGCCGGGGTTTGAACCGCGACCTCCAGATCCGCATGCCGATCCTCTACCAACTGAGCTATTGCAGCCGGTCATAAATAAGGAGCAAGACATTCATGACCCAACTTTTATTCAAGTTAATATACCTAGGCTTCTCTAGCATTCTACAAAATGTTGCATGACCTCAATGAACTTACGCTGCAACTAACACATTATTTGGGTTTTAAAATGGTGACGCCACGGCATCATTTAGCCACAAAATCATTTCAAGTAGATTTTATATAAGGAAGACAATATTTGTACCATTATTTAAGAAAGTCAAACAATGTTTGTGTCCACTGACTGACTTCCCAGCTGGATGCCGACATACACTTACATGTCTAACTCAATGCACACCCAGTAAACGGCAAAGTTACATTTTCAGCCATATTTTATGATTCTCTGTAACTACATATTTTTCACATATTTTTAGTACACAAAAAACTTCTGATAGGTAGAGTTATGGTTCTTATGTAATGCACTTCTACTCATCTCAGGGTACCTATATACCATGATGGATGTGAATCCAGTTGTTTTCAAGATTTTCAGAAGAAAAATAAACCAAAGGAGGAAATTTAAGTATTAACATAACCATAGTTATGGTTATTATGCACTTATCATTTTTACTTACCATGATCCCTACACACAAACATTCTCACACGCACCAGCACTCACATATGCACAGACAGACACATAAGTTTAAATAGGAAATAGACCTAAAAAAGCTGAGAGTCTTCTGTCGTAGACTAAAGTAGATACCGATGGCACAAACCAAATCCAGTTTAACTAAATAACAGAAAATGTGAACACTGCAATATCCATAAGGATGAATTTTATTTTCTTTTTGAATGTACATTGTATGGCTCCATTAGACATCAATACATAAAACTGTATTACTGGAGACAACTGAACAAGGGAAAGTTCATTAAGCTAAGCAAGTAAGAAAGCAAGGCCACAATTACAAAACTAGCAATATACATAGTCAAATCTTTTAAAAAATGTTTTAATGATTAATATTTTTTACTTTTTTTGTTGTATATATTACCTGAACATACAGTTAATATAATTGAAATCCCATTATGTTGAAGTACAGACTGCAAGCTATTTTATCTGCATTAAATTGTATTATCTTGATGTATTTTGCGTAAACCTGATACTTTGATAATGTGACGAAACTTTTGTGTTAAAAAATGACTCAACTATTCTCATTTAACT